>VZTE01000262.1:3583762-3610411 GCA_013397775.1 Eulacestoma nigropectus
CGGCCGGGCGGGCAGCGGCTCCATGGCCAGCATGGCGTGCGAGGTGATGCCCCTGCAGAGGTACGTGTCTGGCCGGGGCAGGCCCGGGACACAGCGCGGGGCTTCTGCCGGGCTGTCCGGGATGGGGGAGCCGGGACTCCAGCCCACTCTGGGAGCGGGGATACCCGCCCGGGAGTGGGATTCCCGCCCCGGCGCCGGGGCAGTGCAACAAGTCGGGTTATTAGCGGGTCTCCGGGGGTGGGGGATCTGGCTTCCTCGGGCGGAGAGGGGGGCTCGATGTAGCGCCCCGAAATCCACACAGCGCTCTCCGTGGGGGGTGGGAGCAGCTCTGAGGTGTACAGGGACCCCGGCCAGCCCTGGAGCTCCGCCGGCTCCGTGCGCCCGGGCAAACCCGAGCCCTCCGGCAGCTGCCCGCGGCGGGGCTGGAGTGCGGTGCGGGAGCGCGGCCGGGCTGCCCCTGCGCGCAGCCCCCCTCCGGCTGTCAGCTCACACCCAGCCTGCCGCAGCATGGGCGACAGGTTTAGTTTTCGGAGGAGAAGGGCTGGCTGTTTCCAGGGTGCCGAAGGACACCTCCCTTCAGCACCGGCTGTGAGCAGGTACCTGTGCTGGCATGTGCTCCCGCCACACTATGGCAGGGACAGCTGCAGTCAAGCTTCTGAAATGGCAGGGCACAGACCCGCTGCGGGGAGGAGTGTAAACAGCCCTTTCACTGGGTCATCAAATTATTTTTTAATTTTTGCTACTCATTCAGCTCTCAAAATTAAGCAGTCCCTATCTCCCCTAGTAGTATTTGAATGGCATGAATATTAATCTTTCTGTAATCTACAAAACAGTAAATAAAAAATTTACTGTGCCATTTCAGCACTGTGGTGGTGCTGTTTCAGCAGAAGCTGCAGAGTTGCTGCTTACTTGAACACAATAAAATAGTAACTAAAATTGCTGCCCAAACTGTTATTGTCTTGGTAAAGTGCAGGGTCCTCTGCAGGTAGATGTGGAGGAAGTCTCTTAGGTACTGATGCAGTCGTGGGATTCCATGTTGATGACTGCAGAGAAACAGAAATATGGTTTGAATGTCTTAAAGAAGTGGTCACGGTGCATCATTTCTATTTGAAGGACCAGTCTCAGATAATATTTTTAACCTTTCTGTGTTCCCAAGGATCTGACTGTCCTAGTAGCGGTCGGAACAAGTGGTTGTTATTATGCTCTTGACTCTTCACCCCTGGGGAAGATAGGTTTCACAGGCTGGCTCTAATTAGACTCTTTGTTGTTGCAAGGACTGTCTTGATCAGTTAGAGATGCAGTCGGCGCTTTGAAAGTGAGGAATTTTCTTCAAAACCCATTAAGCCGTAAGCGTGGTACAGAATTGTTTTGAGTTTTTCAGTTAAAATAATTCACAAAATTCTGGCTCCTTTTCCATGTCCTTGATCTATTTTTAGTCTGTGTATACTGTACTTTTTAGCACCTAGTTTTCTTTGGCACAGATTGCCAGATCCCTTTACAGTGGCATTCTCCAGGTTGCACCTTTATTTTCCTGTTCTTCGCTGTATAATGTTGTCTCTTCCCTTAGGGCAGAGTTGTGCTGTCTTTGAGCATTTTTTGTCAGCTTCAGGAAAGGTGATACCTCTAGTATTGGTTAGTACCAGCGTGGATAGCACTTTGTGGTTCCTGTGGGGTGGACAGGCTGATGTTGCTGTTGCAGCTGAGGGCATGGACAAATTGCAGTGCATCGTTCCTGTTACTGGGTTTAGATCAGAGCAGGGGCACCCTTCAGGTGCTGTGATTTAGGACACTTGCCAAGCTGAAAGAGTCTGTCTTTCTCAAGAAAGGGAGTGAGCTGCCTGCAGTAATCACACTTGGTTCCCTTCCTGGGTGAGTGAACTCCCTCCTGCCCATCTCCTGCAGGTGCTCCGCTCCATGCTCTCTTCGGGGCCACAAGACTGGCTGTGCTGTGCCTGCCATGGAAACTCTCGTATGCTGAAGCAGTACAAATGTGTAGCTGGTGTGTAAAACTTGAGAGAGGGAGAAGGGCTCTGTGTCTACCAAGATATGTGTGAGCTGTGAGTGTGTCTTCCAGAAAATCGTATAATGTGCCACATGTACCGTATGGTATCATTCTATATATAGATATCTGTGGAATGGCATGTGATGGGGTATGGTGGCCTGCTGTGAAGGAGTGACAATGGGGATGTCAGGGTTATGTTTCATTGCATGGGAAGAGGTGGAAGGCCAAATGTGTTGAACCCTCACTGCAGTAGGCACTATATTACCCGAGCGCTGTAGAAGGCACCGGGGAATGTCACATGGATTGCATTAGTGATTTTCCAACAACTTATCCACCAGTAATTGTCTCTTCTATTGCTATTAGGCTACCATCTTTTCAGAATAGCATTAGCTTACTTTGGTATCCTAGCTTCCTAGTTAGAGCATTACTAATGCTGTTAATGCGTGTTTTAATTCATGTATTCTAGCTCAGTCCATTGCAGATTTAAAAACAGCTGTGCAAAGCTGAAGCCTGGGGCTGTCTTTGCCAATTATATATACCAGTTTCTGTAGGAGATAAGAAAGGCAGGTACACACTAGGGCCTTGTTTGTGATCGGTGGCCTCTGTTGCTTAACAAGTCAAGGTAGTGGGAGAGTGAAGCCATCACAAATATTTTTAGCAAGTGCATCTGCTAACAGTAGGGAATGTGACTGATCTGTTTCTAACCTGTACAGCAGCAGTTGTCTGCCTGGGCAGTTTCACTTGCGGTCATCAGGATGGTTTGATTTACCTTACTGGTTGGTTTGCTTGGGATCTTTCACAAATACCCAGCAGTTTAGCCTGAGAACACCATTTGTATTCCACCACACCTTTTTTTTTTTGGTGGCTGCTGTGTTCTCTTTATCACATTTGTGAACATTTATGTGTGTAAAGTTGTATTGTAAATAAGTCTGATCTTTTGGACTTTGCTATCACTTTCTATCCAAGGTACTGGGAGTACTTGACAAGCCCTAATGAAGTATGTTCTGGAATATGGATGTGAAGTGAAGTATGCTCTCTGAGAGTGGAGAGAACTTGTATCTAATTTTTTCTTTGTTTGCTTTGGGTTTGGGTGGTTTTTTTTTTCTGGTGGAAGAATGAAGAGAAATTCATGCCCATGGTTCTCATCTTCCTCAAGTCATAGCTTGTTAGAAAATGCTATGTGAATTTTTTGTCTTCCAAGCTCAGATTTGACCCATGGCTGGGTACCCTGTCTTGTCACAGCTGTGACGTGGTGAGTGTAGGAGTCTGTGGCAGCTCTTCCTCAGTTCCACTGAGCGTGGAAGGCTCTAACTAAAAGAAGAAATTGGTGTGGAAATTTTCTTTGAGGTTGGCTCTGGGGTGTCCACCTGATTAAGCAAGAAAATACGAACATTTACCTAAAAACTGGCCTCTCAGATACCTTTATTTGAAGTGTGCAAGCTTTTAACAAACAGTCCTGAAACTGAAATCACTGGTTACCTAGTAACAGTTCTTCACCATTATAATGCAACAGGTATGTGTGTGTTATGCAACTTCGCTGTTAAATTCTGAGAAGAGGTGAGACTTTGGCTGGTACATTCATTCCTCCTCTTTCTGAGCCATTTTCTTGTTTTATCCTAGTGAGGACTGTTGCCAAACCACAAGTAAAAGGAAAGACACTGCCCCATCTTTCATAATAAGACCCAACTAGCTTAAAAGAAGTGAAACAAAAGTGAGCTGTTTAACATTGACGTCATTTTCTAAAAGATAAACATATTTGCAATCTAGGAGGATAGTAAGTAGAAAATAATTATACAAAATTATGCTGTCAAGGGCTCCAGGATATTCAGGTATGTTAATATAAATGGAAAATCTGCTTCCAGCTCACAGTGGCACTTAATCAGCAAGAAGTTCTGCTCATTTCAGCTTGCCGTGGGATAGCCTATACTTCCCTGATCTCTGATGTTGCTTTGAAGTAGGAGGAGGTGTGCAAAAAACACTTCGGTGTACTTTTTTTCCTGTTCAGGTAGCATGCTTCAATCTCAGTGCCCCCTCACGCATGGCCTGTGCAGTTATGCTTATGGATAGATGTCTGTGCAGTGTGATTTAGTTGAGAGATCTTTAGGACAAACACTGCTGAAGGAGCAGCTTTGGGGAAGATGATGAGACCCTTTGGAGTTTAATATTTAACCAATACCAATTCACTCCCACACAAGTAATTGGAGATATTTTGCATAGTATGATATTTTTGCAGAGTATGTGAGTTCAGAATAAAGAAACTGGGTTGTCATCTTTGGATTTTGACATGTGGCTCATTTACTGAGTAGCTTACTTAAGTTTCAGTGGAATGCATGGTTGGATACAAGCACAACTACTGTGAAGACTGGAGATAAATATCTGAAACAACATGTTATGGTTTTGACTTACTAAAGTTACTCTTCAGGGAAAATGGAAATGTTGGCATGGAAATAACTCTCACAGGAAAATAGCTGTTAAGCATTTGTTTTTTAAACAGTGCATGTATGGCATTCCCTCCTCCCCCTCTGTTAAAGGATATAGAGCAAGGGTGGCATTGCTCAAGGATTGATGGTAGGTCCTGACTGTAATGATGACCATTGTATCACCACGGTGTTATGATGTTAGATTAAATTTATGGTTACTCTTGCATCAAGGATGGTATTATTCTTTCTTCTTTTGCATAATGTACCTCAATATTTATTTGAAGGAAGTTTATTTTGAAGGATTTATTTGAAGGCAAAAGCTTGTGTTGCCTGCTATTTCTCATTTGCAAAAACATTGCCTTTTACCCACTGCTGTGAGGCACAAACTATGAGTAAATAGCTCTATTGAGAAAATAAGCATGCAATAAATTTTCATGAGCTGTTTCAATCTTGCATTTTTTGCAACGTTGAAATAACTTTTATGGGAAAATGACTTGGGCGGCTGATGAAGTGCTGAAAAATTTGTGAATAAGATGAGACATTCAGCAAAAAGAGCTACTGTGGTCTCAAAATCAATGTTTCCTTGAAGCTGTTTTTATTGTTGTTGATGTTGAATGGCATAATAAGTAAATAAACAGTATTGTTAAAATCCTCTGTAGTTGCAAAAATTGTACGTCTTTTAATCCAAGGAGGCATAGGTGCTCTGATTGATGAGAAGAAAACAAGAGGGAGATAAGTTTAAAGTGTTAAGAAGTTGCCCAAGCTTAGCCTTCCTTCTCCTCTCTCCAAAACCTGCATTAACTTTTGATATCATTAGTAATTTGAAGCCACTGTATTTTTCAATGCCTTTTTGTTTGATTGTATTAAAAATAACGGCAGCTATTGCTTTGCATTAAAAAAATATTCTCACTAAAAAGCAATTAGATTTCTTTTGAAGTTGAGAGTTTGTGTGGTAGAATAGAAAGCGAGCCATTCCCTTATCTAACATTTGAGGTCAGAACAAACAGAACCTGTGGCAAGGCACTAGGAAAACATGACCTTGGCTGAGCAGCAAGACCCTGCCAGTGTCTAGGCCCTTCATCTCCAGTGCAGAATGTTGACCCATGAGTCAAAGTACATTTTCATAATTATTAAAAAAAAAAAAAAAAAAAAAAAAACACAAACCAAAAAAAAAACCCTAAAGCCAAAATCCAGAGTATTTTTTTTTAAATTTCATCAGCTAAATGTCCCATTTATGTTTTGAAAAGAGATGGGGAGTAGGAAAGCAGCAGTAGCTTTGTAACAGAGGTTCCAGTGCCAGGAAACTATGACAGAAGAACTGCTGATAATTAAGTGCAAATAAAACAAGGAGGAAGGACCCTGAGCCACTCTCTGACCTGTGGTGGGAGCTCAGGCCAGTGAGGAGAGGGCTGAGACAGGGGTATTCCTTATGCACGTAAATAAATTGGTAGCTTTCCATCTAAGTGGATGTTCTACATCAGGCTCAGCAGCTCCCTTGTT
Organism: Eulacestoma nigropectus; assembly: GCA_013397775.1. NCBI lineage: Eukaryota > Metazoa > Chordata > Aves > Passeriformes > Eulacestoma > Eulacestoma nigropectus. The sequence goes on from VZTE01000262.1 coordinate 3,589,685, forward strand.
CTGCCTGAAGAGCGAGATGATTTAAAGGTTGGACTTGATCTGAGAGATCTTTTTCACCCTCAACGATTCTGTGGTTCTATGAGATGTCAGGAAAGAAAAAAGAAAAGACCATGATTGCCTGTTCAAGAATGTGAGGGGTGAATGGTTGCCTGCAACATTTCTGTTGCAAAAGAGGGAGGCAAAAAAGGATAACTCTCCTTCTGTAATGGCAGTTTATCATTTAACAGTTAGACTCACCCAGGCTTTCTTATTTCCTTCTTCAGGGACAGAAAGGATGTGCCTGAAAATCCCAAGATGTGCTGAACTGACTGGTGGGCTAAACTGGTGTTCCTTCCAGTCCGACAAACTTTTTATAAGCTCAGTGGTGTTCACAAGCATACAAAATAGTTTTTCTTTACCTCTGAAATAAACAGAACAAGTTTGGTTTGCTGTATGTTTTTTGGTTTGATTTTTTTTTTTTTTAGTTTGGCTGGCATTTGTTTTGGTTTTTAGCAAGAAGGAAGTTGTCAGGTAATCTCCCAAGTATTTCATGGAAGTGATTAATTTCTGTTTAATCCCTTGACTTAGGGGAGCTATTTATATGCCTGAGAAAAAAGAGACTGCTGTATTTTGCACTCACCTGCTTGACCAGGTAATCAGTGATAGTTGAATAAATAACTGGGTTTTTTAAAAGTTATTTCGTCCTTTTAGTGCCTTCTGGACATAAAGCATATATAAAGCTGGACAAAACTTTGAGGATTAAAAAAACCCAACCAAACAAAAAAAACCCCAAAACTTAATTTGCTGCTAAGCCTGTTTGTCTAATGGATAAGTCTTTGCTGGGCAAGGTAGAAATTTAGAAGATTTTTATGGTTTTCTCGGAAGTCTGGATTTCATACTAGTTAGCTTGGAGGTCTTCATCCCAGATTCAGCTACTGCTCATTTGCTGCACATGTAAAACTATGAACCACTATTGAGTAAGTGAGGTTTTTCACAGCTATGGTTATTACCAGCAGTGTGAAATCTTTAAACTTGATGATCTAAATGAAACTGATATTTGGTTTCTGACTTCTGTAAGAGCTTCTTTCTCTGCCATTCCCAGCTAATGGGCTTAAAATATTTGTTTTTCCTCAGTTTCTTTGTATGGGTGGATAAAATTTTGTACAGTTAGAAACATTGCTTGACCTTAAGAAACATCCAGTTGCACTTGCTGTGGAAGAAAGGGAAGGAAATACAAGAGGATTCAGAGTCTTGGCTGAATACTACTTTTCCATCTGCTCTGTCAAAAAAAATATTGGGAGCATAAATGTAAAATATTATTTGGACTTTTTCAGTATGACTGTGCTTCTTTGATTTGGAAGTTAATTACAAACCTTGAAATAAGGAGGGGCGTTTATGATGAAAAGAAAGCACGTTCGGTGTGGCTTCGGCAACTTGTACATAAAGCAGCATTTGGTGTTGTCATTTGAAGTTGCATTGGTGCACAGAAATCTTGATGGCACTATGAACTTTCATTTATGTGAGGAAAGATTTTTCTTGTTTTCTGTCCACGACTTTGACTTGTTTGCATTCAGATTACGAGTACAGCTATTAATGCAGTGAACTGAACATAGCAAAAAACTTCACCAGCAGCTTTGTGATTTAAAGTACTTTCTTTACACTTAAAAAAATACATGTTCTGTAAGTGCTAAATAAAGTGATAGCATGCATGCAGGCTGGGAGACTGCATGCCATCAGGGGAGGGAGCCTTACCTGGCAGAGGTTCTTACCCCTGCCTTTGTTGCAGGTTGTTTTCAGGGAGAGGCAGTAATGGGCATTTCCATGTTTCCATCAACTTTTTCTAGGCAGTCTCAAAGCCCTAGCAGTTTCTCAAAAAGACTCTTCAAGTGCTGTTAACCTCAGTTCACAGGCAGGCACTCTCCACCCACTGTGCACTGCTCTGGGAGCAGCAGCAGCTCTGGGAACTGCAGCTTGTTCACGCTACTGAAGATGGGCTTGTGGAAGTGGCAGCAAAGTTCCCAGTGGCAGCTGTGCTCCGATTCTTCTTGGGAAGCTGCTCAAAGCTGTCCAGTAACTTGCCTTACAGAGGTGATGAAGTTTTGGCAGGATTTCAGAGGCAGTTTCTCTTCCTTTTGGTCCGTGGTATTTGGCAAAACCCTCAAATCAGTATTTTGGGTTTCCCACATGATGTGCTTTAAAACCTTTTCTGTCGATGTCTATTTATGAATCTTTCCGTATTCCAGTTGGGAGGTTGAATCCCTGTGATTTTTTCTCTGGAGCACTGGCTTGCTTATCTGTCTGTCTGCCTTTTTGACTCCCTTGTATCCTGCCTCCTCCCTCATGCTCTGGCCTCCCCAGTGAATTTGGTGTTCATATTTGTGGATCAGTTCTAACACTGGCTAGGTTGGAAATAAGCTGTGGTTAAACGTGCTTCTGGCTCTGTACAGTGTGAGGGCAGGGTGCTTACCTGGCTGTAGGCCAGTTTCAGCTCATCTTGCTGAGGGGGATTCATGCTGGCTCCAATGGAAGCTGCAGAAGGTACCTGAGTACTTGATTTCCTAGTGCAAATCCTACAGAGGTTGCTTTCTCCTTCATCGAGTGCTTAGAGCAGCTTTTATAAGCCAATAAATAAAATCCTTCAAAATTCAAGCAATAGTGTGTGATGCTGTGTCCCAGCTCATTCTTACCCTTGTGCCAGCACAGGTACAATTAGCTGTATCAAGGCTGGTCAGTCACTTACCAGGTAGGTATGTTGGGGCCAGGCCAGTGCACAACTAAAACGCAACTAAACATTTTGTCAGGTGACCTCCATGCCAGCCAGTGGCAATCCCTGGTCTCAAGCCTACAGAAATTTCATTCAAATAAACTTTCCACAGGAGTGATAAAACTGGGGCATAGGTAGCCTCATGCATACACCTATGGCCATGGCCATTTCTTTGGTTACTCCAGATGTCATTTGTGTTTTTTCTCGAATTTGGCTTTAATAGGCAGATTGTTTAATTCTGGAACAGCAGACAGCAAAGGACTCTTGGTTTTCCTGGCAAAATGCTTTATTGTTGCTATGGGAATAGCCTAGCACTGTTGCAGAGTCAGAATGACTCCTGGCTGTCTAGCAGGAGATCTGTTACGCCACATTTGTGGACATTGAGAAATGAGTTGGATTGCCAGGATTTAAGGAAAGTAACTTAAAGCTTTCTTCCCTGTGTCAACCAGAGGACAAAATAGACTGAAGTGTTACCTCTGTAACGGGTGCAATTTCACTTTTGTTCTCTCTGCTTTTTTGAGAGTGAGTATCTTGAGCTGCATACTAACTTACAAAATATGTTTTGTTTTTAGCTCCCAAGAAGATGAGCGGCCTATGTCACCCTTCTATGTGAGGTATTTACTCAGTTGTTTTCATTTGTTTTTCTGTGTGGGATTGACTTGTTATTGGAATTAAATGTGGGGAGGGGTTCAGAAGTGCTGAACAGACTGTAATCAAAGTGAGGATTAATTTTACGTTTGTAATTACTGCGCAGTTAGCGGGATGAGTCTTTGTAGATACCATCTCTGTTGCGATTCTTTGCATTTAGAGAGGAGGCCCAGGATTTAAGGTCTTTATTACAAGATGGACATGGGTTTCCTCTTTTGTTTGGTTTGTTACGTGGCTTAGATGCCTGAGTAGCTTATCTGCAGGCACAGGAGAGATTTTTGCTACAGGATTTGAGGAACTGGCAGCATGTGCTGCTCAGAAAGAAGCCAGGAACCAGATGGTGAGTCAGCAGCCCATCCAGCAACTGTTTCGCTGCTGCAGCCTAGAAAAGCAGGAGAGTGCCTGGGTCCCCAGCAAGCCTCACTGGAGGGAATGGTGCTCATGCTGCATTTGAACAAATTGTTTCTTGCTTTGCCAACTGGAGGGCAGAGTCACTGCTTGTAAAAGGAGTCTAATTCTGTTGACATCAGTGAAAGTTTGCTCTTCTTGCTTCAGTAGCAGGCTCAGTTCCAGTGCTTTCATTTATACTTAGTGGAAGAACAGGAGCCAGAGCAATTAACAACGAAGGCCTGCAGAGAAGGAAGAGCCAGATATTATAATTGGGTTCTTTGATCTCTACGGAGTTTAAACAAATAAAAAGAAATCCCAGTGGTGCTTTCTGCGAGGATGGTGATAATTGGAATTCTTACAGTGGTGTCTGAAATTTGTTAATCTCTGGCATATATTCCTGTTTATCTTTGTAGCTTGGGTTTTTTCTTAAAGAATTTTTCTGACATGAAGTATAGAAAGAGTGCAGTTGATGCATGCTGTGCAGAAATGTGTGTCAGGGAATTGTTCGTGGACCAGCCTGGTTGCATGATCCCGTCTGCCTTCCTGTTGATGCACCCGTCATTCCCTGCAATCTATTTGTGCAGATGTTGCCCAGTCTGTGCCTCAAAAGCTCCAAAGTGTCCAAGGAGATTCTGCCTTTTCCTTCAGGAGATTGTTTTGTAGCTGCATATGTACATTTCCCCATCTCAAATTTTCCCTAGTTTAATTCTTCATCCTGTCTTTCCATTAAAAGTTGTCCGCCCCTTTGTTTTTCTTTCTGGCTAAATGTGACCTTCAAATGATTTTAGGCTTTCATTACATTTCCATCTGTCTTACTGCTCAAAACTGTCCTTCCAAGCCCTTTCCTGGATTATAGGAAAATGATCCATGAAGGAGATTCTCTTTGGCTGACCTTGTCAAGATCACCAAGGAGATGGGGAGCAAGGAATGGACCTGAGAAAACTGATACCAAAGGACATTTCTGAGAGGAAGGGAGCAAGTTTGAACATCTTAAATAGAGATGTAGGCTTATTAGGGGGGAGAACAGAGAATGAGTGTGTCCACTGAAATGAAAGGATGGATTTCCATGGGAATCTGTCTTGCAAATAGGAAGGGAACAGTCAGGAATAAACAGATAGCTGGAAGTGAAGAAATGGCTGGTAGGAGTAAAGGGAGCAGCACACCTTGACATACAGGCTTCATGCCAAGCTGGTGTCTTTTGTAACATTTCTGGGATACAGTTACTTGTAAATAAAGGGAACAGCTTGTAAGTCTTGCTTCTGTTTATAACACATCAGAAATGTGTCCTCCTGAGGTCGGTTGCCAAGTGCAGTTAATTTGGCAGGAGAGCTGGTGCTGGCTGGGCGATTCCTGGTGCTTCAACAACTGAGAACTTGAGTGGGTGGCCAGTTTTTTCTGCGTAACTTTGAATGTTCTAATTGTTGCCCCACAGGCCGTGCATGAGATACGTAGGAATTGCATTTCACACCATGGGCAAGAAAGGGGAGACTGCTTTAGCTGTCTGATGGTCAAATCTATTTCTGTTGCTACCAGCCACACTTACATAGTTTGAAATACTGTTCAAGTAATCCTTCGAGTGAATCGTGGATGTTTGGGTACAGAACGGTCACTGCTGTGTTTATGTAGTAGTTCCATATAGATAATTACACAACAAGTTAAGTAAGTGGGAACAAGAGCTCTTTAGCTTCCAAACACTGCATAATACTTGGCTTTTGCCAGACAGAAAGAACATTGTGTCCCTCTGTTGTGGTTTAACCCCCGCCAGCAACCAGCTGCTTTGCTCACTCCCCCACCAGCGGGATTTGGTAGAGAACTGGAATGGTAAGAGCTGGAAAACTCATGGGTTGAGATAAAGACAGGTTGATAGGAAAGATCCGTGCACACAAGCAAAGCAGAACAAGGAATTAATTCAGTGTTTCCCATGGGCAGGCAGGTTCAGCCATCTCCAGAGAGCAGGGCCCTGTCATGTGTCATGGTGACTTGGGAAGACAGATGCCGTCACTCCAAATGTCCCCCCTTCCTCCATCTTCCCCCCACTCTATATCCTGAGCATGATGCCATATGGTCTGGAATAGCCCTTTGGTCACTTGGGGTCACCTGGCCTGGCTGTGTCTCCTCCCAACCTCCCGTGCACCCCTAAATTCCCTGCCACTACAAAAACCAGAAAAGGCCTTGGCTCTGTGTGAGCCCTGCTCAGCAATAACAAAAACATCTCTACATTATCAACCTTGTTTTCAGCACAAATCCAAAACACAGCCACATACCAGCCCCTGGGAAGAAAATTAACTCTACCCCAGCCAAAACCAGCACACCCTCTGTAAATCAGTTTTGGTAGGATCAAGTCAGAGACTTGATTATTCAGTGATGTACCATGTCAGCTAACAATGGAGATGTTACCCTGGTTGCTCTTTTTAACATAAGACAATTGCTGAAGTTCTTAACTTCTAAGTCAGAACTGTCAGAATGCCACCAATAAATACACTATTTCTGAAAATGACACTGATTTAGGCTTGGAGATTTGTTGGTTGTTTTTTTTTTTTTTTTCTTTAGCTTTTGGGAAAGTCAAGACTTTATCACCACTGCTACTTTGTAAGGGAATAAACAGTCTTTAACAGTATGAGAGTAAGCAGTAAATGAGACAAAATGTGACATGAGTTTGTAAAGAGTGCACCAGTAACACAGTACAACCATGTTATTTTTTAAAAGACTTCCCAGAGAGAGGAAGGAGTATACCTAATACGTCTGATGTTAGAAAAGTGTTATATCATGCCATCTATATGGAAAAAGTGGACTTGAGTACTAGAACTTAAAGATGGGTAGAGAGCGGGTGAGACCTATAGGTATTACTGGTAGGAGAGGAAGGGGGTTGCTGCTGGAGCTCCTTAAGTGTCATGAACTTCTTTTCCTTAATAGCCACTAGCATAATAAAATCAAATCATGTTCATTAATTGAGCTTATAGCAGGGGTGAAAGGGTTGGGGGTGTCCTCTGGGAGAAAATATATGACAGTGAGATATTATATAGAGTGAGATGTCTATATATATATAAAATATCTCACTGTCATATATATAAGATATTTTTATATATTTATAAAGATAAACATCAAATTTAAGATATATACTATAAAAAATAATAACATAAGTAATAAAGTCATATACCTCAGGTCTAATAATGAAAATCTTTGCCATGAAAGGGGAGTTCCTCACATTTGGAAATGCCAAGGGAAAAAAAAGGACGTGAGCATACTTGTTCATGGAGGGCTGAAGGGGAGGCATGGGATGAAAATACTCCAGTTGAAGTAATCATGTGACTGGATATATATTCAGTATACTTAGAAGGAGTATGGATACCCTTGTAAAGGGAGAGGCATTACACAGTTTCAAGTCACTTGTGTTCCAATGGCTTTAGGTTTGTGAAGATGATTAAAGAAATGGGAAGACTCTTATAAGATGGAGAAAAGAGCATGGAGCTCCTAGTTACCATAAGAAATTAACCAGAGTACACATATTCCCCCTGGGTTTTAGACAGAGGGCGAAGGATGTGTACGCTAAATAACAATAGTGATGCGAGAGAGAATGAATACAACTAGTTTATTAATATATTTGGGCAGAAAATTATTCATTTTGTAGCTGGAGCCCTCTTTCATTGGCCATAATAAGGATGATGTCAGCTTGACCAGTGTGAGAGATCTGGGGTTTGAATCCATTCACCTACTGCTGACCAGGGTTATCCTCTCCTTCTCTGTAGTCCTTGATTAGATAATTTGCTGGCTCAGCTGTGCTCAGTACCAGGTAAGAAGTTTTCTATACTGTTGAAAGAAGAGGAAAGCCTTGTGTGATTGATTGTTCCAGGGAGTCATGCCTGAAGGGCGTTTACGTTCCAAAACCTTTTGTAACAAAACCTTGTGGCGAAGGGAGTTGAGATTGTTAAAAAGTGCATAGTACTGCTCCTTGCATAATTCTGTAGGGAGACTGTGACTGCCAGCTGTATTTGAGTAATCAGTACTGAGAAACACTCGGCAGTTTCAGGTAGTGAAGCAGCATCTGGCAGTGGCAATTGCCTGTAAGCACAATTCCACTCCACGTGTGCAGTGAGTTTTCAGAAGAAGGCGAAACTTCAGGCATGCTTTGTGCTGGCGTATGTGCCTTACATGTGACGTTAGTCGTGAGATGCTTTCAGAGGAGCTCCCTGATGGGTGCATCCTGACATAAGCCAGACTGATATTACAGGGGAGAAAAGCAAAAGCTTTCAAGTGTGGAGGTTCCTTGTTAACACTTGGAGCATTAAACTGAAATTGTGATGAGACCTGACATCACAAGCAGTGCCAAATATTGCATTAAATACCCATGAGTGCAGGGCAAGGCATTGGACAGTTTTGCCTGGTTCTTTTCCTAGAAGTGTTCCTGTGGGCATTATTCAGTACAGCTGACAGTTTCATCTTTTAACAGTTTTTATTTGAGACAACTCTTTTTAAATAATGTGGGTCAGGTATTCTTAGCCTGAATTTTATTGGGTAAGATGTTTTATACTGTTTGTTCTCAGGTCAGTTTCCTGAAGAAACTGGAAAACTTTGCTCTGGATTTCACACCTGCTCAGAAATTTGCTTGGCCACCTTCCCACTGGACACTTCTTCCTCCATGGGACATGCCATAAGAGGTCCTAAGATCCACAGGAGTGCTGGGCCCCATCACAAATCCTGATTACGTTATGTGATGCGCACTCATGTCCATCACACCAGCACTGGCTGAAAGGAAACACCGGGCCACTGGGTGCCCCTGCTCTGGGTGCCTGGCTGCCATGCAGGCCTGAGGCTCCCTGAGGATTATTTCCCTCCGCTGCAGAGGAGCCTGCACAGACACAGCCATGCAGATTCACCAAGCTGAATCATGTGGCCTCTATGAATCCCCTACAGGGTTGTCTCTGCTCCAAGCAGTAGGTGTCAGTGTGCATCCATCATAAAGGATGTGCAAGTGAAAAACATTAGGAATCCTGAAGAAAGTTGCTTTTAGCGGGGTTAGTTTTCTGTGTAGTAACAAAGTAGTGTAAAAAACAATTTACCACGTTTAAAGGAAGGATAATTTGATCTGAGCTTGTGAAAGTGTGAAGGTGCTGAGAAAATAATGGAAGTGTGTCCTCTGTGTGATGGAACATCCCAGTAATTAAGAGCACACCCTTTTTATTTTTAAACTCATTGTTTTTCACATTTTATATGCCATCACAATCCTTCTCTTTGGGGAAAGTGTGTTAAATGAAGTAGTTGTCTTAAAATGGATCTCACTTAAATTTGCAGTATTGCATGTCATAATGTTGAGAGTGGATAGCATTTAGACCATATAAATACCTATGAGTAGGAACTTCCTAGGTCATGGTTTGAAATAATATATTTGGGAGGACTTCAGGAATTTCCCATCTGTTGTGTCAAAGTCATTTAAACTTTTTTGGAATAGCAAGATGGTAAAAAGTTTTTGCATCTATTGAGGCTTTCTTACTGTTGTGCTCAGCTTTTAAAAAAGCAAAACCAGGGACAAAACCCACTTTTGCTTCCTGAGTAAAGCAGGTGGACTGTAAGTACATCTCAGCAACAAGTGACCTTAGTACCGGATGGCAAGTATAATTTATGAATTAGGCCATTAAGTATTGTCAGGAATTAATTGACTTCATAAATGAAAAGCCAATCTGAGATGATACTATGCCAATATGTCAGTTTGCTAGTTTGCTCCGTTTCATGTTTTTTCTTTGCTCTTTTTACCTGGACGCTAAGATATTTTTCTCAATAGAGGCTTGAATGAAAGAAATTAGGAGAAGAGGCTTCGATATGCAACTCAGTTAATTGTCTGCTATCACAAGATGCCCAACGCAGACCAAACAAGGTGCAAGCATTACATGAGATAATTCTCACTCCAGTGCAAATCTTTTAAACTCAGAGAGTACTAGTTAGGGGGGCAGGTGAGATTTAATGGTGATGGAAAATACTGTTTTCGCATCTTCGAGGCTGAAACAGAAGAAAGGAGGCAGTAAGAGTTTACCTTACATGTGAAGTAAGACATTATCCAGAGCTGATGGAGCACCTCTGAAAGTGAGCAAAAGACTTGGGTAAACAAGTTAGACAAAACTGGGAAGTGCTAGAGGTCAGACTTCCCAAAAGGAAAAGCATGAGGGTCATAAGAAACAAGTTCAAAAGTTCGTAGCACTTAAAACAGATTTGTGCCTTGATACAGGTTTTCTGGCTGGCTTTCTGAAAGTAAAAGTCCCCCAGCACTTGGAAACTGTCCTGCTGCCTTCTATCCCCCAAGGAGAACCTGTAATTTCTATCAAAAGTCAGTATTTCTCAGCATGCTCTGCAACAGCAGCTGCATAATCTAATGAAGATAATCTGGCTGGGGAGATAATTGACCATACGTATCAGTGAAATGGAGCAGATGTGAGGAGAAGATAATTAACTGAAGCAGAACATGAGTTCCCATTGTCCGGATGATTTACTGAGCAAGGCGGCTGCCTGCACAGGCAGGCATGCCAAGAGAGCCTTGCCTGCTCCACATAAATCCAACAGCAGAGTGACTTCTGCCACCCAAGAAGTTTGGAAAACCTCGCAGGATACACCCTGCCTACTTGGTTGCTTTTCTGGGCTCTGAAATCCTCACGAGGCGGTGTCTTTGCCTGGGTTTACCAACGTGCTTGTGCACCTTCTGTTCTGTCCTGCAGCAGGCTCGAATGCTAAAACCACTGTGTAACTCTCTCTCCTCCACCACTCGTTTTGGATGTGAACTTCCTGGGTGTAAGAAAGGTTGGTGGAGAGTAAGTAAAGCAATTTAACAATGCATTAAAATTAAGCTTCAAAATGAAATAGCCAGAAAAGTTACCAACTGTGGAATTAAAAGGAAGTTAGTCTATCTAGAAAAACTCTGATTTAAAATCTGTCTTATTGAGAGGGGGTTAATAAAAGAGCATTAAGTTATCGCAGAGCTAAGGATAAACTTGGATTCAGTACAATAAAATCAGAATGTCAAAGCTTCATTTTGTAGTCATCCACTCAGCTGTCATGTAATGTATATGTATTTCCTTGTTATTTGTCAGTAGTTTGAAACCACTGTGCTACTGTCTTTCTTATAGAATCTGTATTGTCTGAACAGGGCTTTTCTAGATACAGTAAGTTAATTGTTACGTGTCATTACAAATTACTCGGGTTAATGTACTTAAAACTGAATTGGTGTTAGTAAAGTACACAGTTAACTGTGAATTAGATGACTACAGCATGTACTGGGGTGTTAGAAAAATTTTTATTGGTAGATAAAGCTACATCCTAGGGATGTTTTTAAATAGCTAAGATCCAAACAATCCCTTCTTTCTCTCCACTACCACTTTCCTGGCATGAAAAGAGAGCAGTGTGGTATGAAAGACAACCCCATTCAGTTTGGTGTGCATGTAAATATTATAAAAAGGTGGTACAGTATTAACCTACTCCCATGGGCGTAGGAGCTGTAGCAAGCACATGAATTGTATCTTATAATGTGGGTTAGCCTACCACACTAGCACCTTACTTGCTGATAGGTCTGCCATGGGAGACCAGGTCTTAAAAAATAGTTTTGGGCTGGGAAGAGGCCACATAGTTCCTGTAAGCAAACCAGAAAGCAAGTAGGGTGCTTGAAATGTGCACTTCAAATTCCAAAGCCATCCTGTAGTTAATAGTCAAGATGTTAGATGTGGGAAGAGTGATCTTGCAAATTTCATTTCCTGTATGCAGATATTTTATCTGTAATAATAGGTACAGTAATAGTTGTTTGTATGTCTTCATGAAATTATCTGAATGACACAACTGCTCAGGTCCTGTGCAGGTAATGTGGGATGGCAAGTCCATGACTGCTTTCCTGGTGTGCCACCACTCCGGTGACCTGTGCTGGGACTGGAGAGTAGCACTGAGTGAAGCTGGGACTGGCAGGGATGAGTGTGTGGTTAGACCCCAGGTGAACACACTGGCTCAGCCTGAAGCACGTTGCGAGTGTAATTTGCAGCTGGGTGTTTGTGGAGTTTGTAACTCACTACACTGGAGTCACGCTGGTTTGTTGGTTTTGTTAAATTAGCTGTAGTGACCCCTCATTTACCCTTCTCTTCCTCTGTTGCCTGCCTTCTGCCCAAGTGACACTCAAACCCAGTAAAGCCACAGAGTGGTTATCTGAGACACAGAGTGGTTATCTGAGAGTGCTGCAGCTTCTTAGATAGCTCTAGCCCCATACAGTGAAGTGCAAAGTATTCGAGGGAGGCAGAGAGGAAACCTCTGGGTAGCGAAGGCAAATCAGGTGTTAATGGTTCTGCAGCGAAACAACTTGAGAGAAACTGGTAAAGACTGAAAGCAATGAATGGCTATTTTGGCAGGAAGCACATCTTGCATCCAGCCTGGGTTTTGTACCCTGACCACATTTTACTGGGATTTATCTGCCAGTTGTACTCTGCTGATACAGGGATAATTTGGAATGAAACCCCTAGGCCTGTAGCTTATCTGACTTAAGGGAGGTCGAAGGAAGGATGAATAGGCAGTGTCACCTTATCTGCAAGGCCGAGTCAGCTGAGTCAGTGGCTGAAAAAGGGGTAGGATGAGACTCAGCTTGGCAGAGGGAAGAAAGCAGTGACACCTGTGCCAGGTCAGCTTGTTCAGAAGGGCTTTGAACAGCAAGCGATAACACCTACGTTTGTGTCAGCTCTTCCTGAGCCTGATAACAGACCGAGGTAAAAGGGAGAGAAGAGCACATAGACTTTATTTTTAAAAATGTGAAGCAAAGAATATGAATATGTTCTTTGAGCATATTCAAAGAGAGAATATTAAACAGAGAGAGCAGTTAAAAATTAAGTATATACATTTTCAAGTCAGCTTCAAAAGGCAAAGACTTTTGTGATGAGGGTAAAACATCAGCAGCAGAAAGCCCAGAAGAAAAGAAAAAATCTGTAACATGTTGAGGTTGAAATACTTGTTGTTAGACCTTTGTCTATTGCGTGAAAATGACAGGGAAATTAATTGCTGAGGATATTGACTTGTCAAAATGTGCCACGTCACAGTGGGAGTGAAAATTCCTTAAGGCGAAAACCTGTGGCATGTGGACACAATTGTTGTTGAGACAGCTCAGACCTTTAAATCTCAGCACAGCAAAGAGCAGGAGGTTTTAAGACCTTATTTTGATAATAAGATCTAACTTTCTTCTCTTTTTTTCTTTTATACAGTGCCCACGTATCACAAGTCAGTAGCAACGTTCCTGCTACAGGAGAGTAAGTGTCTTTCTTGGAGCTTTCTAAAGTATTGCTGGTTATTCTTTGATTTCTCTTTAAGAGTTGTTCTTACATAAACAAAAAGCAGGCAGTGTTTCCCAAAGCAATTCATCTGCAATGATAATAAATCGCTTCCTTCTGAAAACTTCTCAGGCCCTTTGCTCACTGTGCCTGTGATGTTTTGCTTAGGCAGAACTTGCATATTTCTAGAAGCTCTTTGCACCGTGTCATCCTCTTGCTCTTGTTTGCTCCCTGTTGCATCCCAGCAGAGGACGTGACTTGATCCTACTGCTGTAACTGGGAGGAGCAGAGGTAAAATGAGTTGGCTCCTTTGCTGAAACTGGAAATTCCCAGTGGCTGATGGGTTTGCAGAACTGATCTTTGTCAATAGTGAATTACAGACATACTTGCCTAGTTAAACTATCTGGGGTTGTGCAGTTGCTAAGGTCTTCTGACTTTTCCAGGAACTGCAGTCTCAGCAGGCTTTCAAGTATAGCAACTTAGCACAGCTTCTGTAAAGGAGAAATCAGCCAAGCACAGGGTCCCATACTGTAGCTACTCAGTTGAAAATTAACCAGCAAATCCTGAAATAACATTTTAATTATGGAAAAAACAATAGGAGCTATACATGGACTTTGGACATGCATGTTTGAAGAACCAGTCTGCTTAAAGCATTGCAAGAAACAGAGACAGGATGGGGATGTATACAAAAATGTGTTTCTATATGATCTCTTTGAAAAAAATCTCTTTTCCCATAAAAGCTTCCAATGATGAAGGAAGGAAGGGAATATTACAAGAGAATGGCAGTACCAAAATGAAGATTCGGTTGTGTTGAAAGTTCAAGTAGTCTCACATCTTTAACTGATGCAACTGCAGGGGCTCCCTTGTGGTGGCTTGTGTGGCAGCCCTCTTACTGCCAGTGGGTGTGAGGGTGGTCTCACAGCAGTGTCAGGGTGGCTGTGGAGACACAAGAATGTGGCCCTAGTGTCTGTGAAAACAGCATGAACTCAGAAGAAAACCCATGCTTGGTCACAATGCATGTGAGGAGTTTGTAGTGAGCTACTGTTTGCATGTTGTGATCCCTCTGTGAGATAGCAGTGAATCATCTTCTTGCAGGTGATACATTGCCTTACTGAGCTTGTATTGCACAACAGACTTGACCACTGTCAGCATGGCTGGGTATCAAATGCAATTTTGTCAGAGCAGGGGCTTTTAAGTGGAGGGTGAAAGTTAGGCACCAATGTCTGTACTTACAGTAAGTAAAATTAGCTGTTTTACTGAAATTTCAGACATCTCTAGAAATAAAAAGAGCAGTATTAATTGGGAAGGTTCAGCTGTTCTGAGGGACCTGAACCACAGGGTATCTGAAGATTTTGGCTTTGCTCTTTCCCTATGTCGTAGCGCTAGAACATTTTGTGCTGCTTTGCCATCCTAAGAAAACATAATTCACAGATACCCTTGTTTTATTTATTGCTGCAGAGAGGGAGCTCCACAAAGTCTTTGAGCTCAATTGACCTTATTTTTCGGCTTGACAGGTATTTAGAGAAGACAATCCGCTCAGCCGTGGAGCAGCATCTCTTTGATGTTCATGGCTCAGGCGGCCAGAGTTCAGAGGACTCTGAATCCGGGACATCTTCAGCCTCTTCTAATGTGTCTGCCAGGCAGAGGAGGCGACACCACAAAGAGCAGGAGGAAGCCCGGAGAAACAGAGACATGTATGAGACTGATTTCTTTGTTTTGGAAAGTATATTTAAGTCTACCCCAGTCACGTCTTCCTATCAAGGCAATGCTACGTTCTGTTATGAAAGGCACTGACCTTTGCCCTGAGTTTGAAGTGCAAAGCAGACTGCAGTGCCTGTGCAGAGCTCCATTGCATCAGTGAGAGCTGGGAAATTTAGAGTTTACTAGAGGTCATGGAGTGGGGCAAAGCATGACAAGAGTCTAGGGGGTTATGCTGTCAAGTGTTTAATTACAGTATTTGGAATTGGTTACTTACAGTATTTGTTGCATTAGTGGAAATTCCCAAGCAGTTGGCTCTGCTGCCTGTAACTTTTTTTAGATAAAAACATTGGGCTCAGCTGCTTTTCTGAATTCAGAATGTCTTCAAAAACGAGATTAAGTTCCTCTTTTGTGTGTGGAGGCACAGCTTGTGTTTGGGTTTAGCGAGGAGACTTGGGAGTTTGAAATAAGAAAAATCTTCTTTTTGATTAATCAGAATTAAAGATTTTTTTTTAAAATCCAGCCTATTACGCGAAGTTTAAACGTGATTTAGTGGTGAATTTCATTAAATACCTGTCAAAGAGTAAAGATAATACCTATTTTTCCATTCATACTCCTCTAGTTGTGACATATATTGTGTGGTACAAATGTATTACCACCACAGCCTTTACAAACTTGTTACACAAGGCATAGCTGTATTTGAGAAACTGTAACTACAGACTTTGCAAGGCCGTGCTCTAATCAGTGCTTACCCATCTGTCTATCTGTAACACAGCACTAGTTCTGGTAAAGAGTGTGTATGCCTCACTGTAGTATTGGATTGCTAGGATTTGAAGTTGATTCTAAAATAAACATCTAGTCTCCTATTGTTGTTTCCTGGGTGCTGAATTCCCCAAATTTTATTGGATCTGTACCTTCCTATATGAAGCTACTTTTATACAGGTGAATAGCCATCAATACCTCATGTTAATATTGCATCCATGGTATTTTCCAAAATGTGTCAGTGCTGCTGTTGTACAAAAAATCTACAGTTACCAAAAAAAAAAAATTGGGTGCCATTTTCATAGTGAATCAAAATACACTGTAAAGGTGGCCTGGGAAATTGGCACTTGCAAGTCACCAAAGTATCTGGCAGCAGCTCTAAAGCAGTTTTTCTTGTTAAGTAGCCCTGCTGACAGGCTTCTCAGGTAAGTAGGTCAGAGACTGGCTAGTGTACGTGTTTGGAAGCATATAGTACTGCGGGGCTTTTCTTCAACCTTGCGTTACAGAGCTGCCTCTAGATATGATTGACACAGTTATACAGGCTCAGTCCAGAAAGCTGGAGCCAAGGATTTAAAGCACATTGGAAGTTTTGAATGCTGGCTGTGGTCCAAATTGTTTTCCTTGGTTTCCTTAGGTCAGATTGCTGGGACATCTCTAGGTAAATTACCAAAATGGAGAATTCCCTTCAAAACGTCTTTCTGTTGTTGTTTTGATTGTCACTGACTTCATCATTGCCTTGTGCTGGGTCACAAGAGGATTTGTAATGTCACAGAATGGGACTACAGGCAGGAAGAGTGTTTATCACAAAATCACACAGGTGAATTCCCAGGCTTTGAAGATTACGTGATCTGCAGGCTCTGTATGTGTAATTGGGCTGCTGAGGGGTTTGTAAAAACTTCCACAAAGGCAAATGTGTTATCTTAGAAGTTTAGTCAGAGATTTATCATACCTCTTTGTATCTCTTTTATACCAACAAAACCTAGAGATCTGTGATCTAGAAAGTTGCTGGAACCTTCTAGTTTTGTTTTTGTTCTGAATACTTGCCATGCTGACACTGTCCAGATACTGCAGTGTAACTGGTTTCTTATCACACCAGTCAAGTCTAGATGAATTCTCCTGCTGTTCATGAAAGCAGGCTTTGGAGTTGCACAGCACTGTGTAAGACAGCCACACAGAGAGTTAGCAAATGTTCCAGTTTCACTGTCGAGTGTAAGCAAGCTGCCTTTAGCCTCTGGCAGGGTAATGAGACACCTTGTGTTTCTCCTGTTCCCATAGTGCAGTGATATATATGTGCATCTTCACTGTTGGACAAAGTAGAGGGAAGACTACTAAACCAGCGGTAAATGGAAAAGTGCCTGCTGAGGGATCCAGCGGGGCAAGATAAGCCATATGCCAGGTTTCTGGTAAACATGCACAAACCCTGCAAGCCCAGGGAGTGCATCACATGATAACTTAGGGCTGGCTGTCCCATTCGCTTCCCAACTTAGCAAAACAGTCCTCTGTCCTAGCAGTTGTGTTGCCATTGCAGAGATACATTCCCTTTTATGTTTTGTGTAATTCCCAAATAGAAATCAAGCATTTGGCTAAAGCACCACAGTCCTGCTCTTGCGTTTGAGAGTTATGAGTAAGTGGGCCAATTATGCGGTGTCATGCACCAAAGGAGATCCTCGGACCGCAGCTGTGAATCACTTTTCTAAATTAAAAGCACGTGTCTCAAAGGAAAACATGCTTCATCCTCTCTATAAAAATGCCACAGGCAGCCAGGGGCTAGTCCAGCTTCCATGTAAAGGCGTCTGTGTGTTGGGTTTAGTGGGAAGTGAATCAAATCCCAAGCATTGATCTTCACAGCTTTCTCACCTGAGGTGTATACTCTTGGCTTTCACTCCTCAGTGGGATGTAGCGTTGCACAGTGTGTGTTTTTGGCTGCACTGGGAAGAACCAGAGATAGTGGTTTCATAGGGAATAGATGATGTTGCCGGAACTGCACCAGTCAGCATGATGTAGTTCTCTATTGCTACTATATATGTAGCAAGAGAGTGTTTTAAACAACCTCTTGTTGTAATGTCCCTTTTCTTTTTAGGGAAGTTGTCAACAAAGAAAACATTCCCTCTGGATTCAGCAGCCTTGAAGATTGTATTCTAGCTGCTCAAGACGTAGAAAAATTACAAGACGCCAGCTCCGGATACCTTAGTGAAAGGAATAAATCAAAACGGCAGAAATCCAGCACTAAGCTTTCAGAGCTTAATGACAACCAGGACAGTCCTGTGGTAAGCCAGCATGCTGTACTGTTTGATGCCTGTCACTAGGATGGGAAGAACTCTTTTCTTTATTTCAGCGCACATGGAGTTCCGTTAGGTAGCCATTTTTGCCTGCAGTACAGGCCTAAGTGCCTATTTTGGACTATGGGAAACACTGGATCCCACACTTGTAACCCTTGTGATGAGGCAACTGAGAAGCCATATTTCTGCTATGATCCTCTTACTCCATGTATAGTCATTTTCTCTTTCTACAACTTTTTGCTTTTTCTTTTGAATTCAGTGAAGCATTTTGGGAAGCATAAAAGGAAATAGGTCTTTTCCCCAGTCTTTCAAAAGCCTTGCAAGGAGTTTGGAACCTTAGATGTAGGTTCTCGTGTTCAGGTCAAGTTTATTTTTATATTCCTCCTAAGTTCTGAAACTAGATTTGAAGTGACTGCTTGACAATGAGATGGCAAAGGTGTTTTATGCCTTTTCCCTAACGCCTGTGTTTTACTGTGATGTTTGCAATTTGGAATGCACTTTAAGTGTGTTGGTTCAAAAGGTGATCCCTGTAGCTAACTTTTACTGAAGACATCAATGACTTCGTTAGAACATCGTAAAAATCTGGAATACTGTAGAACTTTCCCAGCATGTTCTTGTGTGACCTTCACAGTAGAAGACAGTTTGCCTACTTCTGCAAGCTGTAGAATAAAACTGGTGCACCCTTTTTCCCTCTCAGCCACAGCAAACACTGATTGGAGTGTCAGCAGCTGAGAAACCGCACTGTGCTTCAGCGCACGGTCTGCGTGCAGTGGCAGAAGTGCTGTGCCTGCACCAACCATGAATTGCATGGTTGTGTGACAACACTGTCCTGAGCTACGGGGCATTTCCTTCAGTTGTGCTTGATTAAATTTTAGAGCCTGCTGAAAGCAAGTTCTCAATGTGACATTGTGTTTGGACTCATTTTGTTTAGATCACAAAATTGCAATGATCTGATGTTCTTACCCTGTGCAGAGATTCTACAGAGAGGTGGATTTGCTTTTCATTATGATAAAAAGAAGGCAAGATGCCAAAAATTGTACACTGTGCTCAATTTAGTAACTTAAATTTAGTGCTCAGTATCCATAATCTTCTCATGTGATACTTCGTGAAAGCAGAGTGAGATAGACACATTCACACTTCTGTCTTTGCTTGTAGCAATGCACTTTAAGATAGGCAAAGGTCTAGTGCTTATGATCTTTTCAGCACCTTTTCTCTGTGCCTGTGGAGTGTAAAACAGTTTCAATGTAAATGAGAATTTTTCTCAGCATTTAGGAAAGAAATTAATGACAGAAGCGTCCACTTTTGCTGTGGACCTGAAAAACATTCATGAAGTCTTCAAACATGCCCAGAAGTTCTTCAAACTTAGCTGTGTCCACTGGACTTTACCCTGCCCCTCATTTTTGGATCTCTTGAAGGGCAAAGGCTGAAAGGAATGTAAAATGAACTAACCTTGTATTAAAAGCACTTTGATCAAGATGACCATCAGTGTGGTTCTTGCTTGCTCTGCTGTAGGAAATGTCACAGTGGGATGACCAACTGCAAGTATTGTGGAACATCTTGCAGAGAGCATGATGCTATTGTTTTGGAAGGGCAGAAGCTGCTTTTTAAGTTTTAATGAGTATGCTTATTACATACTTGCATTTCAGAGACTGCCAGAAGGATGTGTGGTGGTTTTGCTTTCTTTTGGCTACACCTTTACACATCAAATAATAACCCCAATTAGACTACCTACTTGGAGTGTAACATAACATGCACTTTAGCATTTACTAATAGACCTTTGTCATGTAAACAAGTTTGTGATGTTGTCTCTCTTTAAACACCCTTTTCTGAGTATTCCTTTTTTTCAAAGCCTGAAAGAGTATGTAGGACAGTGTGTGGAAGCTTTCCTCTTAGCTGTCTGATTGCATCTGGCTCAAAAGCACAAGTCAGCGGTGGAAAAACTGTCAGTTCCACTTAGACTCCCGAGCAAACCAACCACAAAGCATTAAAAGCTTGTAACTGCATTTCAGGGACATGGTAGCCAGATGCCAGTAGGACTTGAAGAATCAAATTAGGCAAGGCTGGAATGACTGACCTGTGTCACCTTATGGGGCTGGAGGTGTCGCAGGTGAGAGAGGGCTCAAGAAGTCTGGCATATCGTTTCCAGCGCAGGCACCCACTTCCTCTTATTTTAGAGGGCCTTGCCCAAAACCCAGGGTAGAAAGCCTCCTGGACCTGTGCTTGGAGTGGCCACATGGCTTATCCTCACAGTACTCAGCAGTATTAATGTTCTTAATGGTAGCCAAGACAAATCTCAGAACAAGTGATCGTAACCAGTTGGATTTCTTGCCCTGCATTCATATTAGCCCAGCATTACATCTGCGCAGTCTCTTTGCATTCTTATGCCTGTTTAAGAAGAAACTAAGGAAGGGTTTGGCTGGGAAGTGGAGTGTTTTCTAACATGAACATACAGAGAGGTTGCTGTGGATTTTACTACCAGCTCTTACAGGAGTTGCACAGACCAAAGAATTGCTCCCAAGCCTAGGCTGCCTGTGAAATGGGAGCTGGCGGGGTACCATGCAGCATTATTCTGTTTTGACATTTTGAGGTTGTCTGATGAAAGAGATGAAGCAGTGAGCAGTTGGGTTTTCTTGCAGTTTATGAAAAATAAAGTGTGGGGTTTGTTTTGTGCAGCGGGCAGTAGTGTGAGTGTTACCTTTTTTGTAGAAGTTCTGTTGGATATTTCTGTATTGGATCTGTTTAATGGCCTGCACCTTGAATCTGTTTCTCATATATATCTTACTGCTTTAATATTTACTGTCTTGCAGAATATGGAAAGCTTTAGCTCATCCAAGCCTATAGACAGAACAGGACCTGATGACATGGAAATTTTACCTGAAGAAAGGTGATTTTAATTTTATTTTATATATATATATACATATATATATATACA
>VZTE01000262.1:3610422-3620977 GCA_013397775.1 Eulacestoma nigropectus
TATGTATGTTTTCCTTTCCCTATGGTTGTAGTGCAGCCTGAGAGATCTTCCACCACAGGCAGTGGGAGTGACAGTTGTGCTGCAGAACAGATTACCCACCACGTTAACTTTCAAGCAGAGCTTCATGGAGGCACTGTGTGTGTTGTGTGGGCTTTGCCCTGCAGCACATGCCACCGAGGCTCTTTTCCCAGCCTGATAGGAATGTCACTGGACGTGCTGATGGTGCAGACTTGAAAAGGAATCAGCTGTGGAGCACCTGAACCAGCACGCTCCCCATGGGACTGTAGGGCCTGTCTTACCTGGCCTCTGGGTTGGGAATCCAGCCCTTTCCTTTGTGCTTCGCTCTTCTGCGAGAGCTGTACGGCCTCACTCTGCTCACCTGAGATGACGATTTCTCTCAACAGTTACATTTGTTGAGAGAGTTGTATTGGTTTGAATTAAGGGCACTGGAATTAAATGACATTATTGTTCTCAAATTGCTCCTGAGAGGAAGCAAAAAATACGTAGTTTAGCAGCTTGAAGTGCTGCAGCCCAGAGTGTCCCTTCATTTACAGTGTGAATTACTGAGTGTGCAAGAATGTAAAAAACTTTGTGTGCAGAAGTCCTGCTTGGTTTTGTTACAAGACAAGTCTGGTTTTCTGTTTGTA
The DNA here is from genome assembly GCA_013397775.1 of Eulacestoma nigropectus. Lineage (NCBI taxonomy): Eukaryota > Metazoa > Chordata > Aves > Passeriformes > Eulacestoma > Eulacestoma nigropectus. Next base: position 3,611,070 of record VZTE01000262.1, read on the forward strand.
ATATGTTGGTTTGTTTTTGGTTTTTTTTATAGCAAAGAAAGTGAAAACGATGAGGTTTTTTTCAGGCATTCTCAGGTTGGTATTTTTTTTGTTGTTGTTTTTTTTGTGTTTCAGTTTTGTGGTCTCTAAATGAGTATTTTATTGAGTAGAAACAAGTAGTTACGCATGTAGTTCTGTTTTCACAAGAGAAATGGAGCTAGCATGTACTTTTTCTATCCCTCACCTCTGCTTTTTATTTACATAGTTTAGGGAGCCTCTCATCTACTGGGGAGTCTGATAGTGTCTGCTTCAGTCCCTTTGATCCCTCCTTGCCAAAAAGGGAAGGATCACTGAAGTCAGCACTGTGGTTTAAGTGATGCGAAGTTCCCTTATTGGGAACTTCATATGGCAGACAGGGCATCTGACTGCTTATCTGCCAGGGTAGTAAGATTAGCTTGTCTCTCTTGGTTTCTCTGAAATCATTTGGTATTTTATTTATAGTTTCCTAATGCAGCCTGTTGCTTTTGGACATAGGTGTCTGTAATCCATTTGTCTTAGAAAACTGGATTACCTCCTGCTTCTCTCTAAGAGTCAATGGCTGGGATGGATGTCAAGGCAGGAGATGTGACATTGATGGCAACAGTTTTTGCCCCAGCTTTCGTTTCTCTTACACACACACACACTTCCTGCACTGGCTTTTTTCTGGTGTTTTTCATCTGACTGTTAAACACATCAAACATTTGGGTGGGGTTAGCTTGAACACCATTGCAGTTACTGGTTCATTTGAGTTTGCTTGAAGCACCTCTAGACAGCCAAGCATTTAAAATACTGAGGAGACTTATCTGAGGCACCTCTCCCTTAATTGTGCACCCATTTTAAATGGGCACAGTAAAAAAGCTGTAGACACTGTCTGCTTTCTCTGCCTGTTTGGAGTTGACTGAAGGCTGGTAGTATTTTTAAATTAGACTCCTCTTGTGTTTCTTTTAAAAATAAAAGCCATTATGCATTTATTGCCTTTGAAAGACTTAATTTCTAGTAGGAATTACTTCCACCTAGTGGGAAAGGTAAAAAGTTGCTAGCAACTGAGCTCTGACCAGCTGTGTGGTAGCTGGCGAAGTCTGTGGGACCCTGAAACATGTAGCCCCTGCAAGGGTTGTTGAGGGCTGCCTTTGATCACTGCTCTGACTGGGCTTACAGGGATCTCCTACTTTGTTCCCAGAGGGTCAGTAATCCCTTGCACTTGCTCGTGAGCTGTTGTATTTTCCGGAGTCTAGATTTTGCAACGCCTTGTTCCTCACATATCCATTTGCATGTGGAAAAGCTGCTGTTGCTGCCATGCCACACAATACCCCTATTAAGCTTTTAAATTAGCCTGGTGGAGATATATTTGAATATGAAATCATAATCTTAAAATAAACTTCACTTTAGGAAAAGTTTTAAAGTGTAAAATTTTAACTGCAGGAGAGGATCTTAACCCAGAGATTGTATTATATAGGAATTACAAGGTCAAGAAAATGTTACATTCCTGCAGAGTTGTTTTACATTCCTTGCCCCTTTTAAGCCTTTTGCTTAGGGCAGCTTAAAGACATACATTTCATAACAAGCAACTCGTTCAGTTTGTGGAAGGGACAGGGATTTTCGTATTTGTATTTCTCACCCTATCTCCAGTCTGAAGATATTAGGAAAAGTATTCAGAATTTGCCATAGCTACCAGTTGTGCTGACTTGGATCTCCATGAGGCTGTAAAAATACCTTGAAACACAAGGTATTTTTAAATTTTATTTTTATTTTCTAAAGCCCCAAATGAATTTTCAGTGGTTTTGTAACCTTCATAATCTGCCCTTGGAAGTAGCTAAGCTCCAGGATGAAAAACACATGTTTTCTAGTACCCAGGTTTTGATAAGGGAAAAGTATTTAAGATTCATACCAACATGGCAACAAGTGTACAGGGGTGTTGGCATGGCTCAGGTAGGAGAGAGGCAGCAGAATGGCTGTGTTCTTGTATCCAGTTGTATTCCAAAGATGTGCTTAATGATGCTTCCTGCTTGTGGCTGTAATGGAAGATCAGATGTAGGGGAACCAAGCCTTTATTACAGAGCTGATTGGAATCCACAGGTAATTGAACAGAATACAACTTCCTGATCAGAATTTAAAAGTCTTTCTGTTGCCATTTATTTGTTGCTGTTTGAGCTGCTCTTACTGCTGAATCTCCATTGGAGCAGGGAGAATGAATACAGCTGACTTATCCCCAGGCTACTTAGATCTGTAGTTCCTGGTGCCTGCAAAGCATAGCTGCAGAAGCAGCTTCTAAAAAGCAGAATTCAAGTAGCTGCTTTGAAGATTTTTTTTGGTGGTCATTTGTGTAGTATCTGCAGTGAACTGTGACTGCCAGCTGTTACCAACATCATTAACTTGTTGCCCCTTTGGTTTGTAAGAAATTGTGGCACATCCATACCTCAAGCAAAGTGGTTCTCCCTTACTTGATTCTTTTCCTAGAGGTTGGCAGCTGGTGGCATCAAGAAATCAAAAAGGAAAACAAGTGATGGGAATACTGAATTATCTACCACTCCATGGGTTTGGAGCATTAATGCAAAGGAAGTTAAACATCTGCTTTCTTGAGTCTCCTGGGTTTGTACCATCGTTGTTCTTCAGAACACCTAATGATTTATTCATTGTATTAGAGCCTACATCAGTGAGCAAGGAAAGGAGAGTAGCTGGCTGTAGGCAGAGCCCAGGCCTGTTTTTAAACAGCTTTTAAATATTTCCAACGACTGAAATGACTTTAGGAGGAAGAACACATCAATATGATCTTTCTAATATATCTTTTAAGAGTCTTAATAAGTCAGGAGATGGTACACTCTTCATAGAAAGACATTTATCTCTAATTAGTACCAGTAGTGGTGACAAGATGGTATGCTCAGGTTGCTCTCTTTGAAACTGTTAAAATCTAAGTACATTCCTCTCTTCACACTTCTTTGTTATTAAAAATAGCACCTATTTTGAAACTCAGTGCTTTATTTCTTTCCTTGCCTTAAAATACCACCTTTAAATACTGTGCTGGCAATTTACAAGCAGTTTATCAACTGGTACAGTTGGCCACTGATCAGTCTTTGTTTGTGAAGTACACAGACTATTTAGATCCTGGCAGGAAATTTGTCAATGGACCTTAGAGAAATATTTAAGTCCTTCCAACCTGGAAGCAGATTAAAAGATATTGAATGGTGAATTAGCATTTTTCCATGTACAGCTCTCACAATAAACACATTTGTAATCAGATTTAGCGTCAAGCTGCACGAGCTATTAGTGCTTGGCAAACTGTCACCTAGTGTTTCATTTTGTTACAGCGTTTCAAAAAGGCCATTTATTGAAATCAACAGGAAATACACACCTTACACAAACACAATGCAGAACACTCTTTACAAATACCAGGGTATTAATCGACCAGATTTTTAGAACTGTAGAACAGCCCAGGTTGAAAGGGACCTCAAAAGATCACCTGATCCAACCTTTTGTGGGAAAGGAAGCCTAGATGAGATTATTTAGCACCCTGTTCAATTGCAGGGATTGATGCAATTGAATCCAAATAAAAACATTTATTCATATGATTTGTCTACTGGGCAACTTTTTACCCTCTTCATGAAAGTGACTTGTTTTTCTCTGCTCAAAAGGGAAAAAATGCACCAAACACATCATTAGCTTTCTGCAGATGAAAGAAGATAAATGTGCCTTAGTGCTGTGTACTAAAGATATTGAAGCGGGCCATGCTTCTGGTTTCACAAAGAAAATAGGTCCAGAAATACTGGTTATTTTCTTTTGGCCCGTTTTCTTTATGTATCAGAATATGCAGACTGTTGGCTAGATTTTCAAAATACCTGCAGAGAGAAAATCTGCATGCTGACTGCCCAGTAGACTGTATTTGACAGAATTATGCCTAAGCTGTTCTTGACAAATCCAGATAGTTCATGTAGTAACGTAATCCTGTCTATTCAGCTAGCTCTGTGTTTGTTGGTGGGTTTATACGTATCGCACTACATGTTTATGTGCATGCATTACACTTCCTTTTCCCTACTGCCCTCTGTGAGGCATTACAGCTAATTTATTTTGGAGTGACAGAAGCGCTGGTCTCATCAGGCGCTGTCACAGACACGCGCACTGTGTCTCTGGATTGTGGGAATGGCAGGGATTTCTGCATAAATGCACACGACGTGTGCTATGTGCAGGGGGGAACGGTGCTGAGACAAACAGCACTTGCTTCTAGGTAGTACTAGCTGATGAATCATTTACTTGACAGAATTCTGCTTTTTTGGGGTTTTTTTTATTCTGAAGTCACTGGATGCTTGTGTGAATTTTTTGGCGTTTTCCCAGAGTCCACACTGCTTCCAGCTGAGATGCCAAACCCTACTGCCGTTTGGATTTGCGCAACACCGCTTTAATACCCAGAGCTCCTCCATAAATAGTTCTGCTCTCCCCACGCCCAGCTAGAAAACAACCACAGGAAATCGGGGAATGTGCAGCCAGCACAGCTTAGCTGGCACTAATTGACCTGAGCCAGCACAGCCTGCATGAGAGCATTCATGTACGTAGCCTGCACTGCTGGCTGGCTGCGGCTGCTGCCTCGGGAGCTCTGGTGCCTGCTTTTTAGAAGGCACCATATTGCTACAGCCTCACAGCAGCAGCAGCAGCGTTTTCGTTGTTGCTCGACGGAGTTGTGCTCCTGTAGGAAGTGTATGCAGCCACCCCCTCCCTCTCCCTTTCTCCCTGCCTCCCTGCTTCCCTCCCTCCCATTTCATCCTAATCCACTACTGGAGGCTTTCTCAGCTGCATGCAGTTGTCAGGGCAGGCAGTATCAGGAACTTGCAGAAGCTTCCTAAAGAAGGAAAAATTCAAGGAAGGCAGATGGGCGGATGTTTTTACTGGTGTGAGTGAGCAATTAGTACATAGGGGTCACCGAGCAAGGGATTTGGATTTGGAGATGCAAACATCAGGGTCTGTTTGGATCTTTTTAGCTAAAGGCATGAGCTTACTGCTGCTGTGACTACAGGGGTTTCTTCCTTCTGTATCCTGAAACATTTTTCTTTTTCCCTTTCTCTCTCACTTCTTTGGGTGTATGGGAACATAGCTGACATCAGGTATGAAGATTCAAGAACATCCAAGCATGCCTGAAAACAAGTTGCAAAGAAATCAAGATGCTGATGATCAGGAAAACAGCTTTGTATCTGAAGTGCCTCGGCTGGATTTAACATCACTGTGTGATGACAACAACTGGGAAGGTAGGATTGTGTGATGGCTGGTTGTGTGAGTGAAATGAGAGAGGGAAACCTGAGTGGGCTGGGTGTATCTTTACGTGAACATGTCCTTTTACTAAAAACAATAGAAAATATAGAACTGAAAGTTTGGAGAAACTGGAAGCAAATACTGAACGGTACTACCTCTAATTGTCACTTAGAGGGAGAAAACTAAATGTTTTCTTCTGGAAGTTACTTCCATGTTATGTTTAGTACTGTTAAGTCCCTAAATGTTTCCAGATACCTTATTTCTTAGTAGCAAGTCATTGAGTAATTAAGCTAGGCTGCCCTACACTTCAAAGCAACTGGGTATTTCACAGTCTAAAAAAGAACTTGTCTTCTTCAATCACTGTTTGGAAATAATGATTCAGACCTGAAAAGCACAGCTGGTAAAAAATGCTGTCTATCTGTTACTTCGTCTTACAAACAACTTTTTTCTTGTGTATGCTGTGAAGGGATGCTGATCACCAGCTCAAATGGCAGCGTTAAATCGCTTGTATGTCATTTAAATTGCTTTAATACTGTTTCTTAGCTCTCCTCTCCAGAGTGCGTGCTTGGTTGGCTATTTGCACATACTCATGCAAGAGTGGGAATCTGGGCAAACTCTTTGGGTGCCATGAGCCTTAATTTCATTTGAAATTGAGATGAAATGGAGGTGTCCAGCAGTTTTGGGATCAAACCCTTTTCTAGTAACAGAGTATGTATCTGTGTACAAGCCAGAATTCTTCTGTTAGTTTATGCTTTAGGAGTGAAAGATGGGTTTTGACAGGGAAGAAGCAGGAAAACACAAGTGGTGTTTTAATAAAGCAAGAGAGGGAAAATGTGCAACTAATTAATTGCTCTAAAATAACAATCTCTGAGGAACACTGAGAAGGGAAGTTCTCTGCTCCTGCCTCCACAGCGTACGTGACCTAGTGTGTTTTGCCTTTCCCTCTAGGAGGGGAGTAGTTATGACACTTCAGGCGTGAGTAAAGAAAACCCGTGGCCATGGCTGCCTTTGATTCAGCCAGGCAATCACGGTGCACAGAAGGGAATTTTTCCATTTGCTTGCTAGGTGGGGATTCCCTGGGTGGAATCACCACACATGCAGCACGGCTGATCAAAGCACCACGGAAAGGCTCCCAGGTGGCCCTGGCTGCTGGATGTTTACTGAGGTGCCAATTAGCAGAGCCCTGCAGGGTCTTCAGCCAGGGTGAGCACGTCTACGTTCTCAGAGGTGATGTGTGGCTTCAGCCCTCCTGTGAACCTTTGGAAATAATGACTTTTTTTTTTTTTTTTTTTCCTCCTTTCTGCATTACTAATAGGAATCACATGAATGCATGAAGGGGAGAACACAGCTCCTTTCTGTCTGCCAGAGGCTTTCCCATTGTGTGAAATAAGTTGCTTCTTTGGTACAACTCCCTCTTAGTAGGCACGCTGTTATGTTTGGCTTCTAGCTTTCTTGCCCTGCAAATATGAGACAGGATTATCGGCACATGTGACTGTGCTTCTCTCTGATTCCTCCTTCCTCCCTTCTGTTCACGTGTGTTTCACGGGAGGAGGAGGTGGGCAGTTGCAAAAGAATCAGCTGTCTGGGGTGAGAGAGACATCATCTTCTGAAATGCGTGCTTTCCAGGATCACCATTTTGTTGATGTGGGCGAACAGCAGCAAAATGGTGCCTTCTGTGTCTCAGCAAGGAGAGACTTGAGTCTTTCCTAGCTGTGGATGTGGAATCAAGCTTGCAGCAGCCAGGAAGAAGAATACCTTAACACCAACTCTCAGACTGCTTTTGTAGCTAACAGCAGAGTCTGTTGTTGAGACTGGCTCTGTGGGGCAGGTTTGTACCACACATCCACACCTCTAGCAATCAGGACATCCTCCCTTTCCCTACCAGCCAACCTGAGTCACTCAAACCTTCACACATCTCTGCAGGATCCATGCCACAGCTGTGGTTGCATCCCTGGGGAAAAGGAGAATGCCTTCAAATGCCCTAAAACTTATTGCTTTGCTCTAGCAAGTTTGGTGAGTCCATCTCTTGGGAAATTACCCATTCTTCCAGGACATAGTTGGCTGATGTTTGGGGTCACGGTCCTCTATATCATACTGCAGGAAATACAGAGCCTCTAGTGACCAGGGCAGCTGCCAGGACTTTCACAAGTGACGTGTGAGAACAATTACAGGTTGAGGGCTTGCCTTGAGCTGTAGCTGTCACTGCCTCCAGTGAAATGTTAGGAAAGAGCCTTGAACAATGGGCACAAAATTACACAAGACAACCTTGTCCATTGACTGGCTTTTATTTGTCACTCATGCAGGCTCTCTACTGTTTAAAGAGCAGAGCTGCCTTAAAAACCCTCATTCAGGGGCACAGATAACTGCTGCCAGGTGAGCTGGCAGGGCCCTGTACCTTTTTATGTTACACTAGCAGTAATTTCTACCAGATTTTTTTTTCCCATAATGTTCACCTCATAGTCAAATCTGTACACAAGAGGAGAGATATGCTGTACTTCTCCAGGCTGTGTTCCCTTTACCTGAAGCTGAGCACAGAGAGGACGGAGACATTTTCTCCCTGCTCCCCGCAGTGCATAGCCTCACACTTTGCCATGTGCCCGCCTTCTGCATCCCCCTCACCTGCTAAGTATAGAGCCATGTGTAGGAATCATCAGGCTACTGACGCAGTACTCAGGGCGTGAGCAGTGCCCCAGCAAAATTCAAGTGCTGAACTCGTTGCCTCGCTGCATTTCCCGTGGTCCAGGAGTATTTTCCCAGTGTGCATTTGGCAGGTGTGAATTGGGGAGTTGTATTACTGAGCTGGGTGCGGACTGAGCTGTCCCTGTGAACTGGGATGTCACGTCTGACTGCTGGGTTTGCCTGCTAAGCTGGTCGGTGAGTGCCAGCTGAGATGGCTTTGGGAAGCAGGCATGTTCAGAGCTGCTTCCGCAGCTAAGGTTTCTAATTGTGGATTACGTTTGAATCGGGTGCAGTGACTTAGGAGAACAGAGTGTTCTCTCGCAGTCCAGCACTATTGTGCAGATTTCTCACCAAATGTTTCTAATTCAAGCCCAGAACTTGCTATCCTGTCCTCAAGGCAGATCTGGAAGTATGTTGCTCTCCATAGCAGCGGCTGGCCCTGTCAGCAGATTGGGCTGAGCAGGCAGTTCAGTAAATCAATATGATGTGTGATTGCCGCTGATGTCACCCGATTACTGACACTTCAAAAAAGTTCTGTAGCTGAGATTTCAAGCAGAGTTTGCAGTAACAAGCACTTATGAAATAATCAGCAGGCATTTTTCTTCAAGCTTAAAAAAAAAAAGCAGAAGTTAAAAATACAATTTGAGTTCAAGTATTGCAGCACTTGAGACCCTGATCTACAAAAAGTTTTGACACTGACTTAATTGATACTTTCCCATGGAAAAAAACCCAAAGTAATGCAGAAAAATCCATATAGTATAGCGGAAAGGAAGCTGAATTTAGTTTTCTTTTTTTCAACACTGTGGACTTAGATTGATCAATGTATTTGTGTGTAACACTTTAGCCTAAGAAATCAAAAGGTGATGAAGCACATTCTATTTTTATTACTAAGTATAGAAAAAAAATTGCATTGTTTGCTGAATAGCATCAAAATATTAAAATTATACTTTTGATTGTTATGACATGCTATAAACAAAATACAAAGTTTGCTTGCTAGCTGAGAGATGTGTCATCTAAGTGAAAAGGCGTGGTGGCACTGTATTTGGGCTCTTCTTTTGATCTACGTAGGAAGAATGCCTCCTGATGTATTCGAACAAGGATGTTTTCATAAAGTTATTTATAAGATGAAGAAAATAGGTTGTTACTGAGCTAGCGAATGGTTCGGACGGGGTTTTAAATTACTTTATTAATTTCATTATGAGAGGTCTTTCTGGAGTCTTTCAAGTGGCGTTTGATACTAGCACCTCAGGTGTTGTAATGAGTTTAGACTTTTTAATCCCTCTGGACCTGCTTCAATTTACAGTAGCTAAGATTTGGCCTCAATTGTTTGACAGATGGGTGTGTGTAAAAGCAGTGTTAGCAGCATGTATGAGCTGTGTGGCTGCAGACAGGGAAACAGGAGATGGCCTGTGGCGTTTTGCTGGCTGCAACTCAAGTGATGTGTGTGTAGACACCCCACTGTTGGCCTTGCAGCCCCCAGTAACCCTGTGGCAAATATACAATGTAGTGATAAAAAAAGTCAGGTTTTGTCAGCAAGATGGCTTGGAGCTCACCAATAATACACCGGTTTGATAGAATAAATCTTTCTTCTCGTGTGAAGCACTTAATGGTTCAGGTTTATTAAAATCTCGAGCCCTCTCTGCAGCAGGTTGGCAGAGAGATTGTATTGCCACAGGCGATGATCCGTGTGCCTGTGGAGCTCTGCAGAGCCACACCTGGCAGATGGCTGACAGCTTTGTTGAAAGATGAGCTGGTTGTGGGATTTTGAGAGGGAGTGCAGCACTTCTGAAGAACTGCAGGCTCACTACCAGCACACAGTTCACTGCTTCTGTGCCAGCTTAGAAAAGGCATGCCTGAGACAAATGCCTAGAGAGTCTGACCAAGACATTAAAAATTTTTTCACCCTTCCTCTGCACTAGTACAGCCATGGTGGCTAAATACGTCACACTGCCCTGCCCCCCCTCCCCCCCCCCGTT
>VZTE01000262.1:3621049-3649788 GCA_013397775.1 Eulacestoma nigropectus
TTTACAAAAAATTGTCATTCTGGAAAATGAGGGAAAGAAATAGTACATGGGAAAAATGTGGAGATGAGGAGAAAACAGAGAGTTTTCCCTGAGCAGGGGAGATCTGTTCAGAAGAGGAGTAAGTGTAACTGCTCTGTCAAGTAAGTGGCAAAGAAGAGGTGAAATGTTTACATTCTTTAATGAGATTTTATTCTTCAATTAGCAGAAAGGGAAAAGGGTGACAGCGTTAATCATGATAGTGGATGCTTTAAAACTGGACTTCATAGCAGGTACTTCAAAACTGAACCATTCAGTCCAGGAGTTTAGCAGCCCTCAGAAAAAGTTCAATGCTTTGAGAGCTATCTTGGCTAAACAAATGATATTATGCATCTTGTTAAAGAGGAATTAATTGATTGTGCACTGTCAGAAAAAGCAGCAGCTTAGCCTTAGCGGGTTCCTGTGCATTTGTGATCCAGCAGTTCCAGTGCTTCCAGCTGAAGTGCCTGGTACCTGGCCAGCAGGAGAGAGAAGGCAGTTGGACTGCAGCTCTGGTCCACTTAGCGATCTGATGTAGATAAAATCCATAATTGTACATATCTAAATGTGTTCCTTGATGAATTGCTGTGTTGCTCTCAGGGGTCTAGCCATTTTGTGTCTAGATTAGGTTTTGTCTTCTAAATATGTATGGTCAGCATGGAAAACAAAATTACCCATGGAGTCAGGCCTTCCAGGAGCGAGGGTTAAAGACAGCTGATTTTCTATAGCAGCCATTTCTTCTGTCAAGTCTCAAATTTGGTTTTTCCTTTTAGGACTTTTTCTTTTTTTCTTTTTTTTCTCCTTTTTAACACTTTCTCCTTTGGAATGGGAATTTCTGTTTTGGGGGAGTATTTTGAAATCAACAAAACAGAAAGTAGACATACCTCAGTCTCAATTAGATTACATAAAGTGCTTTGCTGTCTTTTGGGGTTTGATCAGAAGCTCTTTGAGCCATTGCAATTCCCTGAGTGTCGCATGCTATCTGGTTTTAAATCCACCTTGGACAAAGTCACATGCATCATGCATGATTAATAATGGCTTTGTTAGCTGGTGTGGTAGGAGCTTAATTTAGTTACTGCTAAATATGCCTGATTTTTTCTGAGTTTATTCCATCTGTGTAAATCCCACTGAGATGTTATTTAACAATTTCCAAGAGGAAATTCTGTTTGGGGGTGAGGGGTGTTCAAACAATTAGAAGTGAGAGATGTCTAGAAGAATTTCATGCATCGTTTAACTCTCATTCCTGCTAGTCAAATATATTCATTTCTTTCCTTTTGTATTAGCCTTTATTTTGCTACAAAAGATCTTGTGAGACCCTTCCTAAAATCATGAGAGATTGAGGGAAGTGGGTGCAAAATATTTCAGGTATTAGAAACTGCCATGGTTGAACAGAGCTTAGAAAAACTTTTTTCAGAAATTAACTGAAGGAAGTTCAGGCTGCATAAGCTTTCTAAACCATGGCAAAACAGCCCACATACTCTTGGGACTTGCACTGCCCATGGAAGTAGCCTCTGTGAGCCAGGCTTGTATGTGCTTCTCTTACCACAACACCTTAGAGGGGCTCTTAGGCAAAAAGCTTGTGCAAAAACCTTCTGTCATCCCGTTCAGGGTAGCACCATCAGTGTGCATGCAGCACCAGCCTCTAAGCAGAGGCGTGCCATTTGTATCCATGTGCTAAGGAGGAAGGGAAAAGGAGGAGAGTATCTTTTGAAGATGTGTACAGGCAAAACAGCACTGAGCCCATCCCCGCTGCACTGGCGATGATCTCGCACTGCCGGAATTGTACAGAGGGGGAGTGTTAAACAGCACTCATGCAGTCCACTCTGAGCTGTGAAAACGTTAGCCTCGTTCAGCAAAAGGAAACACTGCTTTTTATTCATAAACTGATAACTTCAAAAGCCCCCTCTCTTTGTGAATGAAGAGTAGACACACTAGGTACAGGAAACAGTTAGTCTGTAGCTCTGCAACTGGTCTGGGAGCTTTCTGTAAGGTTTTTGTTTTGTTACTTGACTCTAGAACTGTTTGTTAAATTTGTAAGTTCAAAGCCTGGCTCTTAGCACCACAGGATTAGACAGTTTAAGTAGGAGCATGCAAATCAGCTTAGTAAACTATCTGAACACAAAATGTTAGACTCCTTATGGCATCTGGAGGGAGTGATCACAAGATTGAGGCGATTGCTTTCCGTGGGCTCTGTTATGCTAATCAGCAATGCTAAATTGGGTTTCCCTTTCTCTCCCACTCCACCACCTCCCTGTACAACATTGCTTTTACTTCTAGCTGGTTAGGTTGTCAGGGGGGGCTGAAGATTTCCTCACTTTTCTACCATGCTGTAAGCAGCAGGATTGCATGCGAAAGGGAAAAGGGGAAACTCAGACCATATTACTATAATTGTTGATATGTGGGCTAAGCACCCTGTGGAACAGGTGGTAATGTGAGGCACCTTTTGCTTGCAGATTAAAAGAACCTATGCTTAGTCCTAGGCTTTGAGTTTCCAATAGCAGGCAACAGGGTTGCATTGGAGTGCTGGGGCCTACAGGAGATCCATTAATATACTGTTCATTTACAGCATTTGTACGTCCTGAAACTGAAAAAATTCCTTCTGGAATCCGATTGCCTCTTCTATGTACTGTGTGCCAGTAATGCTTTCTGTCCAGCATAACTTTTTCCTCAAAGGTGCTAGCTGGTGATTGCCTCATTTGGTGTCAGTCCATGGTAATTCCTGGTCAGCTTTTGGGTGGTTTTCTGTTGCACCTAAGAGATGACTGATACTTGTGCAGGTTACCTGCTGTGGGCAGGCTTTGTAATGCTTTGCTCACAGGGCAGAGGCGAGCAGAGAATGCCTGGTGACAAGAGTCACGGTCCAGGACGAGTGGGTCAAAGTTCATTAGAAGTTACCTGGAGTCTGTCTTGTGTATAAAACAAACCCCATAAAACCGGCCTTTGTCTTACTGTTCCCAGAGCCCATCCCTGCTCTCTCCTCGTGGCAGCGAGACGGCTTAGACTCAGATGAGGCTCGCCTTTCCCCGCAGGCCGGGCGCTTGATTCGCCAGCTTCTGGATGAGGACAGCGATCCCATGCTGTCCCCTCGCTTCTATGCCTATGGACAGAGCCAACAGTACCTGGATGATACAGAAGTGCCTCCTTCTCCTCCCAATTCTCATTCCTTCATGAGGTGGGTTGTGATTTGCCGGTGCTGACTTTCGCATCCAGCTGCAAAGGGTTTGCGCAGCTGCATCAAGCAGCATCTCTTTGGATCAGCTGTGCTGCGTTGGGGTTCTGTCCCTACTCGTAGGAAACTGATATTTTTGTGAAAGTTCTTTGTAGTTAATAATTTCTGGGTTTGTGCATTAATACCTAGGGACGTGCTGTTGCTGAAAGAGGCTGTTAGAGCATCTTTTGCTCTCTGTCATTACAGAGTAGCAACATAGCATTCTCACTTTTGTGGGCTTTGCCTTTATTTACACAAAGTTGAAGTGGCCTCCTCTGCATCAAGATGTACTGTGGATGTTTGGATAAGCTCTTCCTGCAATCTCTGCTCTTGGTAGGAGACGGAGTTCATCTTTAGGCTCTTATGAAGATGACAGAGAAGACCTTACACCTGCGCAACTCACCCGGAGGATTCAGGGGCTGAAGAAAAAGATCAGGAGATTTGAGGACAAATTCGAAGAGGAGAGGAAATACAGAGTGAGTCTCTAGGAGTTAAGCATTTATGTGGAGATGCATGCGTTAGCAGCAAAGGGAAGGGACACCAGGGAAGTGGGTCAGGCATACACAGGGACACTAGGGAAATATGCCAAACATACAGAGGGCTTGAAAGCTTTTATGAGGAGGAAAGGAAGAAAAAAAAGGAACAAAAAACCTGCTGTCCCCCCCAAAAATGTGTATTCACACCAAGTAAATTACTTTTCCAGGCATTATGTACTATCCATGTAGCACAAGAGAGGGAGGCTAATGAACTCGTAGGATTTCGACCACTGCTTAAGACAGTGTGTAGGAATAGCTGTGTTAAATTTCTGTTTGTTTGTTTGTTTAAGTTTAGCATATGGGAAGCACAGTTGCTCATCTCATTTGCGTGATGGTAATCCCGGGACACCTGTGCATTGCAGAGGGGAGAGAGCAGCTGCATTCACTCCTGAGCAAGGAACCACAGTCAAGTGCTGCTGAGCAGCAGCAGTGTACTGAACTCTTAATTGTTCCTCACATGCCCTTCTGATGCACAGAAAGCTTTGTAAGGAATTGAAGCTTTGCATGTGTGCATCTTTGGCTATCTGAATGGCAAAGAATTGTACTGAAAAGGTCTTGCCTGCAGTAGAAGAGGCTGAAAGAAATGCCCAGATCTTGCTGTAGCCTAGCATTTGGGTTATTTTGATGTCTTTGGATGTAAGGCAGCCTTCGGTGTGGATACATGTGTCCTAACACTTCTCAAATTGTTGATGCAAGGTTTTCTCTGTTTTGGAGATGCCCTCTTGTTAGGAAACAATAGACACAAGGTGCATCCGGCCCTCTGAGTCACTCCTACAACTTAATCATTGCCGTCAAGTGTTTTGTGTTTTCTAAAAAGAAAATCCATCTCGTGATGCCCCTAAGACACAGTGTTGTGACAGGCAGGAGCTGTTTGAGCAAGGTCTGAAATGGGCTGGTCAGAGGTGTGCAGCTGCCAGTCAGAAGCCAGTGCCTGTGCTCTGTGCTGGGTCCAAATTCCAGTGTACCCCTTTGTGCCACACACTTGTTTCAGTGAGTCTCTCCTGGTGGTTTAACACAGATTCAGCATGGCTCTTCTTTCCTCCCAGCCTTCCCACAGCGACAAAGCAGCCAACCCTGAAGTGCTCAAATGGACAAATGATTTGGCCAAATTCCGAAAGCAACTTAAAGGTGAGCAGCCACCACTGGTGCACTTTTGGGGGCAGCTCGACTCTGCCTCATTTAGATTTGATGTGAGGCAGTGATCCTGTCACTGTCACATTTTAAAAATGAAAAATTATTCATCTTCCCCCAAACGTCCCTGTTTAGAGTCAAAACTGAAGATATCGGAGGAGGACCTTGGCCCTGTTGTGCGTCAGCGCAGCAACACGCTCCCCAAGAGCTTTGGCTCTCAGCTGGAAAAGGAGGATGACAAGAAGCAAGAGCTGTCAGATAAATCTGCCAAGCCTGCTGTGGAAGTGACCCTTGACTCCATCCAGAAAAAGCTTCAAGAGAAACGAGCAGAGACAAATCGACCCGAAGACATTAAGGTACAATGTAAACAGGTCAGATTTAGGCCTTTAAGTGCAAGTAGGTAACTTGTGGCTGCACAGTCACTTGTGAAAGCACTGTGGTCTTCTACATTTTGTTAAAAAGTCTGCAGCCTTTAGTCTGGGCTCACTTGTTTAAGTTCCTTGCCCTCTGCCTTTAGTATCTTGATTTTTTTCCCCAGAGCTCAGTTTCTGTTGGGTGTCATCTTGTGTTCTTTGTCTGACCCTTGTGTATTCCAAGTAATGTTTCTGAATTATTGCAATTTTTTCCTGCCCTGTGTTGGCTATTTCTGTTGTTAGATCCAAAGGCTTTTTGGCAAATTCTGAGTCTTCCAGTGCTTCTGGAGGTTGTGTCATCTGTTTGCTTCTTGTTCACTCCAAAGCTGAATGTTATTTTCTCAGGGTACCCTTCAGAGTTTCACACTGAGCTCTGTTAGCTGCCGTAATCTCTGAGGGTTATCAGCAGGGAGGTCTTCGTGTCTGATGTTGTGAGCTCCTGAGGTTTGGGCAGCCCTGTAAATGAAGTCCTTGAGTCTGCTGACATGTAAACTGTGCAGTGCTGTATAAGAGTGAAGCAGACAGCATTATCTTTGTTTGCTAGATCTGCAGAAGAAAAACATACTATAGCATGTGTTTTGACTATTTTCTGACTGTAGCAAGAACCTACAGCCTGGGCACTTACAGATGGACTGTGATAGTATTTGGTGCTATGATAGGGAATATTGGTATCAGGCAAATTCAGTGGGGGAATTTTGGCCAACTTAGTTAGAGAAGTCTTCTCTAACTGTCTGCCCCCTTTTTTTTTTTTTTTTTTGGCTTCGTCCCCTCTTGTCTGCTACAGCTTTTCACTCCATAGCAGAATTGGCAGAAAGAGACAATCTGACTGCACTTCAGTTCTTGTTAAAGAGTGTTTGTGACAGTCAAAGCAAAGGTGTCAAGCTTTACGAGAGGTACTGGAGTTTGTCTCGGATTTGGAGAAGAAGAAAGGACGTGTGTTCTGTTGTAGAATTTACACTTCAGATCTTAACTGAAAAAGAGCCACCATCATTAAAAGTTGCATAGTGTTGTTTTTTCAAAGCACGCTTATGATCAGTAAATCCCCTTTAGGTATATAAAATACCTTCATAAGCAAAGTTTGTGTATTTAATCTGCCTGCATTGTGCATAGGGTTCTAGTCACATTAACAGGCTCTTTGGCAATGTAGCTGGGAAAAGAGAGCTAGAAGGTAGAGATGAATCCTTAAAACGTAATGATGGTGTTACACAACTTTGGTTATGGCACAGAACAGTATTTTTTGAGTCCAGGAATCTGACTTTTTTTCTTACTCCCTTTCCCTCTCTCTGTGCCACTTTTCATAGGACATGACAAGAGATCAGATAGCAGCTGAAAAAGTGGCTCTTCAAAAAGCTTTGCTGTATTATGAAGGCATTCATGGCAGACCGGTATGTACTGCAGCATTTTTATTTTTTCTTCTAAATACATCTTTCTATGTCTTTGTGGTAAATATGGGGGAATAATTTACCCCTAATGCCCTTTTGATCTCAGGTCACTAGAACTTCTTGCTCTCCAAACCACATGTGCACCCTCTAATCCACCTCCCTGCTCCTTCACTTCCGCAGCTGCTGAGGAGTCTGTTCCAGGCAGGGTGATGTCCTCACACAGCACTGGGCTGGACAGACACCTGCAAGACAGAACCTGCAGGCTGAATGGGCATTATTTTGGTGTTGTGCTCACCAGGTTCCACAGACAGCCACTTTGTGGCCCAGTGCACAGTCTGCATGGGAATAGTTGTGCATGGTCTCCCATCCAGCCAGGAAGTTTGCAGTTTTCTGGTATCAGTGGCTAACTGGGAAGGCACCTGTACATACATTGCACCTTCTTAGAGGAGCTCCAGCATGTTTCACCCAGTGCCTCGCTTTTTGCACATCCTGTTGGGCCAGAGAATTCTGAAGAAGTTTGTCTCCTGAGCATCACAGCTTAAGTTGAAAGGAGATCTGAGTCTTCTTCTGAGAAACAGATGGGTTTTAGCAGTGTACCAAGAGAAGAGAATGGCATAAGGTTTCTTGTACATCTGATCTTAACAAGGGCGACTTATTTGTGAAGACAGAGAATGAAGTATTGTCTTCTGTTGATACCTGCTGTGGCAGAAACACGGTAGCTTCCAGGCTATCAAGTTGGATTTTTATGAGTCCTTCCTTCTCTTTCACTGATGACATTATAATCTTTGTTACCAGCTGTATACGTAAAGTAACTTAATTTCGGAGTGCTGCTAATCCTCTGAGCAGTAGCTTGGGAACAGCAAATTACTTCTTATAAGGAGTATTTGATTAGTGCAGCTCACAGATCTGTCATTCTGCTGCTGCACGGGATTCCTGATCTTTTCCTTCTGAATTCTTTCCTTCTTTATCCGTTGTTTTAAAAAAGTCTGACTAATTTATTAAGATGCCTTCATGGAGTGCTAATATTGTACAGTCACAACTGTACTAGCAGCTGAAAATGGCATAGTTATATGAGAGGACAGGCAGATTTATTCTTGTGTAAAGTAGCAAAAGGGCAGCACAAGGGAATCCACTTAACCTTCCCTGTGTTCTCTGTGAGACCAAGTCTTTTTTTGCTGCTTTTACAATTACATAAATCAACAGTTGGCATCTTACTGAAGTGCACTCACTTCAATCTGTTCAAAAAGATAACAAGCCCGGAGCCTATCCTGTCAGCTTACTTTTATTCCCACCTACTCTTTCCGATGCTTCATTTATACAACTGTTTTTTAATTTGTTTTGTTTTTAAGTAAGCAGTCTATACCTAGCAACACTGAACTGCATGGCAAGGAAGACTGATCAGCTTTTGCCGTTCCCAGCTCCTGGCAGTGCAGCAGTGGAAAAGTACTGAGAGCTTGAGGAGAATGGAGATAGTTCAGCCAAGTTTTTTTTTTTCTTAAAGATATTTAACTAAACAAGAAAAACAATGGAGCTCAGATTTATTGTGCAACTGGGTCTTTCTGCACCAGTGATAGATGAACCTGCAAAAGTGGAACTGAACTATTTTAGTTAAGCCAGAAGTCTGTCTCTGCAGAAATTCTTGAGCTGCTCTAACAATGCAAGCAATGGTCTGTTCTCAGCTGTTACTCTTTTGCCATGTGGAGTGTGCCCCAGAGTTGTGTCAAGGGCTGCATTATTCAAACAGTCTCTTTGCATTTTGATGTTCTCCCAAAATATACTCAGGTTTTGCTGGTCTTATGTTTACCTAATGAGACAGCGTGCCCATGTACTAAACATTTACTTTCAGAATATGCTTTCTGTAAAGTTTGCTGGTGTAAGTGAGCTGCAGGGCAGGCTCAGACTCCATACACTTAACTTCCAATGCCTGTATTAATTCTCTGTGTTGTTCCTCCACACTGATATTCAGACACTGAAGGATGTTGTTTATCTTTTCCACTCTTCAACATACCTAAGGACTTTGTGCCCATTCCAAGGCTTATGTTTATTTTTCTGTACAGAACAGTGCTGTTAATCAACTTTGAAGTGTTGTTAATTGACGATTTGATTCTCAGCCTCAACATAAGCCTCAGCATAGTCTTGGGGTTTTTTTAAGTAACAGACTGTCTGAATCAACGGTAGTGCTGTACCTCCAGTTCCACAAACTGCTAATCTTGTAAAGCTAGGAATACTATTATATATATATTTAGGTTACCCAGTTTCCCTGGTTGTATTCCTGATGGGTTACAGAGAAATGTCCAAAGTTGGAGGCAACTTGCTGGCCAGTGCAACTGAGGGCAGGCACATCAGCACAAAACTCAACACAAAGAGGGCTGAGTGAATTGTTTGATGCTGCTCACATCCCTCTAATCCACGTGAGCTGCTTACTCAATGAACAGGCAGCTTGAGCCTGTCAGGAATTGGAGCCCTGCTGTGCTTTGGGGGTGTGAGACATTCAGCCCCCAGAGCTCAGACTGCCCATCTGTATGCCCCTTATCAGGCCTGGGGATGTTTGCATTGAACCAGGAAGGGAATGAAGATCTTCCTCCTTCTTCCTCCCTGTCCTTCTGCCCCCAACATAGGGAACATAGGCTTGGTTTTCAGGAGGAAGATGGATATGCTACCCTCCAGATCCTTAGAGTTCATCCCTGCCATCCCACTCCTGGCAATACTTACAGCCTTTCTGCCCCTCACAAGCCAAAACCCTGTCTTTCTCTGGAGGGAGGATGTAAAAGCTTTAGAAAGATTATACCAGTGAAAGTCAACTGCAGACAAAATAAAAGGCAGTTCCCTTTAAAATTGCCTCCCTGACTCAAGCTGTATTCCCTTTTCTCCTATTTCTGTTGTAGAAAGAGAGATTGCACAAAGCTCCCTAGGGGTTACACTGTTGATGCTGATTTTTTATGTGGCAGTTGTTCAGGTGCTCTGGTGATTAGCAGCAGTAGAAAGGCATGACATCAGTTAAAGCTTCCTCATAAGAGCTTTATAATCTAAAGTTAGACAAAAGATCTAATGGGAGGACACTTGTAGGATGTGGGTCAGACAATGCTGAATGATGATCAGGTTTTGCTGAGGATTTTGTTTTCTAATCTGCTGTAAGAAAACATTGAAGAAATAAACCCCACCTTGAATCTGAAGAAAACCCAGAAATGAGCAAACTCAGTTTGTGATGCTCTCAAACTGGAGAGGGAGGACAACGAGCAGTGAGGAGGAGTGGAGTTAAGGACAGAGCAATATAAGGAACACCTGGGGCAGACATCACAGCACTGTTCTGTCTTCTCTATGCTACACAGCCCTGGCACCTTCATCCCTTCTGAGCATTGCAGTAAATTCTTCCCAGCAAAGTGGCTGGGAGGAGGGATGGAGGGCAAGGTTTGGAGGTTAAAAAGATGAAAAACTGCTGGCTTGGACAGGAAATTAGGAGGAATAGCAAAGCCAGAAAGTCAGCTTTTGTGAAAGCTGTAGTTTACCCTGCTCAAGGGAAGTCTCCTCACCTTGCAGTATCCAGTCAGCGCAGCTGCTTTCTCTTTTCATGGGTCATAAACACGGCCACTGAGGGCCGGCCACAAGAACAAGGATGGGAAACCTCATCTTGTGCTTACAGTGGCTGACGTGATTGCAAGCACAGAGTGCTGCCTCTGTGGGTCATTTTGTGCTGTGGACATCTGATCCCTAACTGGTCATTTAAACCACCTGTCTCATACAGCCCCTTTACAAGACACCCCACCCACAGCTTCAGCTGGCACCGGGCACAGGCAATGCAATGATGGACAGGAGTTTCAGGGCTAGTGCCGCTCACCTGTCATCCCCATACAGTTTCCATCAAGCCCTTCAGACTGAGGGTGGTCATAGGCACGAGTTCTAGAGTGGAGTATTTGCTGCAGGCTTTATGGATCTCTCTTCTGTTTCCTTTTCAGGTTACCAAAAATGAACGGCAGGTGATGAAGCCGTTGTATGACAGGTATCGCTTGGTCAAACAGATCCTCTCCAGAGCCAACACCATCCCTATTATTGTGAGTAGAGCTTTCTTTTGGGGGCTGTTTCTTTGGTTTCAAGAGGAAGAAGGAATCACCACACTTTTGCATACAACACAATCACTAAGGCTAAGTCCCAACCTCCCTTATCACTCAAAGATCAAGCAAATGAGTGAATCAATGATACACTTCATACTGAAGTTGGGCAAAGGTGGTCAAGGGACTCTAGTGCCCACCTGTGAGCCATGGGGCACATCTCACCTTGTGTTGTTTCTTCTCTTTCCGTTGGGCTGCTGCTGTTATTTCATCATCTTCTGTTTGGCTACAGCCTCACTTCCTTTTTCCGTACCAACCCACGCTGAGCTGTAGGTCTTCCATGCTGCTTGGTTACACAGGGTTATATGTACAGGGTTCCTGTACACAGGAACACAGACTTGAGTAGATCCCACAGGAGATGCCAGGCATGGCCTTGGCTGAAAGAAAGGGCCCTCAGTCTTCTAACAATTTGTATTAAAGGGATCCTGCAAGTGGTGGCTATTCCCTCTTTCAAGGTGGTGCTTTGCCACCAGCAAGGAACCCAATATACCCCTCTAGGGAGAAAATTCAGAGTCTTTAATTTTAGACAACTTGTGTAGACCAGTTTTTAAAAATTAATTAATCTAAAAAACCCACACAGAATACTTCAAGCCTGTCTATGGAAAGAGAATTCTTTTATCAAAGTTCCTGTTTACTCTGTCATGTATGAACCCTTTTTTTGCTTTTCCTGAGCAGTGCTCATGTCCTGCCCACTTTCTGTAGACAGCCAGTGAAGTGAACGGGCTGGCACAGCATTGCTCAGTGCAGTGTTACTGAAAAGTGGGGCTTTTTTCTGCAACTACTAGGAAGTGTTCCTGGTCCTGCATTTAAAACAACATAAAAAGCTGCTCTTCCTGGAATATGCAAAATAGTCCCCCAAATGTGTGCTGTGAAGACAGTGCTGGCAATCAAGAAGGAGGAAACTGTGTAGGTGTGCATGGGCAGTTTAATGCAAAGCTCTCAAAGAGAGCCCAGGTCCTGTTTAGGCACAAAATTGAAATTTCACAGAGGCTAGCGAAGGAGAGATGAGACTGGTTTGTTCCCAGTCTTCTGAGTGAGAACAGTGAGAGGCTCTTAGAGAGATGGGATACATTTGAAAATCCAGCCCTACGTAAGTAGGCACTTCAGTGGGAAATCAGGCTCCTGGAAAGCAAGTCTGGAGAGCCTGGCCGAGCTTACCTTGTAGCTCTGGAGAGCCAGCCAAATGCTCTGTGCGTGTATGGGCCTCGGGCTGGGGATTATTTTCTTGCAGCCTTTGCCTTGCAGTCACTACCCAGCCAGTATTGGAGCATCCAAGTTTCTTTTTATAAACAGATTGGCAGTAGTGTCCTTTGCTAAGCAACGTCCTGACAGAAAACAGCCCAAGGTTCAGGGGGTTTGCCAGGCATATTTTTCTTCTTTGAGAAAGATATTTCTCCTGGTGGTCCAGCAGTGAGCTGAGAGTGAATGTGTGGGTGAGAATGAGCTGAGAGCAGGTGGTGGAGGAGAAAGGGGTTCACAATGTAACATACTTGTTAACACCTGTCACAGGGTTCCCCCTCCAGCAAGCGGAGAAGCCCTTTGCTGCAGCCAATTATCGAGGGCGAAACAGCTTCCTTCTTCAAGGAGATAAAGGTGAAGACCTCCAGCTGCTAACTAATTGCTCAGTTTGCATCAACTTTCCCCTTATACCAATGAAACAGAATGGTTGATTGATGGATTTTTTTTCGTCAGTGTTGATTTTTTTGCAGTGTCCTCCTGAAAAATCAGTAGCTGCTTTAAGCCTTGCCAATTCTGATCAAATTCTTCCCTTGTTGTAGATAAGACTACAGTATTTCCGTGGCTTTGCATTCTTTCCTGTCCTTCTCCTTACCCCTCTATCTGCACATATTTTATTTTGCTTTAAAACAAAAAATTTTAAAAATCACAATTACCCTTGTACCTTGCTTTTTTTCTTGCTTTCCTCCTTTCTTTTAAAAGACACTAACTTGTTTTGTGGTAGTTTCTCTCACTCCCAAGCTCTGTGGCTTGCACACAGCACTGTGACAGGAATGAGCTCTCACAAAACTAACCCTCGCACGTGGAGCCAGCCGGGGCCACTTACAGGATCTTTCCCTGCTCCCATCCACTTATTTTATCCAGGCTCTTTTTCACCACCTTGTGCAGGGTGTTTTTAACTTAAGTGACATGAGGGTGGAAGTAAGAACAGCTTGGTTCTGCTAGTTGATACTTGGTCAGATTTGGATGGCAGGATTGTTGTGTTTCTTCTTGTGCTGCTGTGGAGTAATAATTCGGAGTGGGGAAGACTGCTGTGATACTGGGCCTTCTCTTGAGGAATAAAGTCCAACAGCAGACCAGGACACACAGCGTGGAGCTGGGCCCTGGCTTGCTTTCTGGGCCCTTGCAGTGTAACAAGTGAGAAAAGTGCTTCAGCACATTTGGATCATTTCTCTATTATCCAGCCAGAGCTTGGTTAAGTGTAAGTACTGCAGACTTAGAGATCCAAGGTGATTTGAGTGCAGTAGATTGTATATTAATGGACGGTTCGAGGCACATATTCATTAATACCAGATTGCAGAGTGAAGATGTTAAGCTGCTGTTTGGAAGTTGGTTAATGATCACTGAGCTTCTTAGTATTTTCTAGATAACCGCTGGATCGAATCTGCAGTACTGGTCTGGTGGGGAGTGCCTTTGCTTGCTTCTGTTTTTTTCTTCTAGTGTGTCCTCTGTTCTCCACCTCTGCTTGCACCTAGTGTGAGAACTTAGAGCTGTCATTTATGGTAACCTCTGATGGCCAGCACAGGCTGGTGCTTTGCCAGGGCAGCACCAAACCAGTTCAGCAGTGTCCTGCAGGGAATACAAACCTGGAGGGCTTTCTGGCAGAAGATGAGGATGACAGCCTTAAGCCTGTTAACATTATGTGCCTATTAACACTTAAATGGGGCTCTGTGAAGCTGCATCTGGCAGCTTTGTACTGAACTACACGCAGAAGTAAAGAGAGGAAATTGCCAAAAGTCCCCAAAACTTAGCTCCTGCATAGGTCCACTGTGGGCAGGGAAATATTTGACAGGCCCCTGACAATGTCAGTATTTAGGTGTTTCTGGGGGAGAAGTTTTCTTGAAGCATTTGGGGAGTTGACTAAAAGCTTGAAAGGTGTTGTGAGGTGACCTTACCAAACATTTTGATACAATATCTTGAATGTTGTGTTGAAAAAATCGTTGGGATTCTTGCTTTGTGGGATTGCCAATGACAGGATACTCTGTGGATTTTACATTTGTAACTCAGGAATGCCTCATGATTGCCTAACAGTCCAAGCAGGTGCATGCTAAATGAATCTAGTTGATGAAGATCATTCTGGTTCAAGGTGTAAATGCTGCTGCAGGTTTAAAATGAGGTTCCTATGTGAGACTTTTTAAAGGGAAGGCCTTAGAGGGCCTTTCTTGTTTGAGTTCTGGCTAAGAATCCTTTTAATTCACTCCTTTGTATTTAAGAGCAAAATTATTTCGGAGATCTTGTGAGCCAGATGCAGTGTGAGGTCTAAATGAAATTTCTACACTTTCTTTTTCTCCTGTGGGCTTCCTGTGGTGGGAGGCTGGCTCCTGAGCTCCTTGCTGGCTTGGGCAGCGTGCTGGTGTCCTGCAGCGAGGCAAGACAGGCTCGTGGGTGTCTGTGAGGAAAACACCTTGCATCTGTCCTCAGGAGCAGCTTGTCACACTGCTGATGGAAATTGTCCCTTTGCTTTCTTTCCAGGAGCTCTCCCAGAAAAGGGCATGGGAGCTCCTCCTTTGTTGCCAGAGAGATTCCCCTAAAGCAAAGCGTGCTGTTTTCACTGCTTGGACTGACTTAGCAAATCCCCCTCCATGGCACAGCAGGATCTGTGTTCTCCTGCTGCAGCCCTTCCCAGTCTGGGCAGGATGGCATGGCTGGGGACTGGGAAATGGCAGTGAGGGATAGTCTCCCCTCCCCAGTTCAGTCTGGAGTTGTTGGCAGGGTTTAAGAACAGTACGTGGCTGCTGGTTTGTGCTTTCTGTTTAATCTGTACCATTGATGTCTGGAGAAATGGGTCCTGTCTAATCATGTGCTAAATATTGCTTCAGCTTTCACAAGTTCCCTGCAGATTTTCCTAAGATGCATTCAAACTTCTCTCTATCTTTTGTTATTATTGCTACTCAAAACTTCTTCCCAAATAATGTTTTTTTCACCCTCCAGCCTCAGTCTTGGTTGTAATTCTCAGCCTGTGGCTTTGCAATGCTCTATCATAGCCTAGAGCTTTAACTTAAAAACAAAACTCTGGGCAAACTCTAATTTAATTTAAATGTATGCATTTATAAATCACTGACTTTGAGGATTTAATGGGACTAAGCCAGGTCCTGGTGTTATGTTCTCCCTTTTTGCTTGAAATATGGGAGTAATCTCTTAGGAATAATTGAACTATTCACAAGGAATTACATGAAAAAAGAAAAAATCAAGGAAATGTCTTCTTTTGATCCCAGTGCTACAATCTATTTTTGTCTTGAAGCCTTCAGTGATGTTAGCCCCCAAAAGCTTTTAAAGATATCCGTATGCTTAGATCCTTCCTGGCTAGAGTTACATGGCTGTAAAATAAATACATTTACACATATGTACACACATACATATTGGAGAGATTTACTGTCCATGCTGGCATTTGCCACTTTCTCTAAGTAGCCTCATTCCTTACATTAAGGTTGAAAACTGCCTTTTAGAAATGTCTCTGTACAAAAGAGACTGGACCTTGTTCCCTGATAATTAAAATTATTTCTGGGTAGTGTCACAGGACAAGCCCTACTTTTGAGAATGAACTGGTGAAGACCAAGTGCAGCAGGGACTTTCAAATCTCATGCCTATAAATTTTGTAAAAAAAGTTGGAACACAACCAATTCATCAGTGTGCCTTGGGGAAATGGGAAATTGCACTCTGCAGAGTTTTCAGTCCAGTTTTTACTGTATTCCAGCTAAATGGTCAGAGCTGATGTTGGGAACATGTTAGCAGCAGCAGTCCTTTTACAGTCAGTCATATCCCACATTTGGGTAATCGTAAGACTGATCTGAGCTCGCCGTATGAGCATCTGAGGTCTTGAATTCAGCCATTAGAGAGAGCTGTTGAGCTGCATCTGTTGAGAGAATACTCCACACTTTAACCTGGCAGTCTCACTGCTGGGAAATGTTTGCAGGGAAATGCAGAGGATGGCTGGTATGCTTTGGACAATATGCATAACAACTGTAAGTGGGTTTATTTACATCAAAATACATAAACTAAACAGAGCAACAGGTTGCTCTGAACCCCAGGTATTTTTTTTCACTCAGTTGTGTCGCCCTGGGTCTCCTTAACCAGTCTGAGTTGGTGGTGGCAATTTCTCTGTCATGCTTTGGTTCTAGGGTGTCTTACTGATGGTCTTCTGGTGTCCTGTGTACTGCTTGGCAATTGAAGTGTTTGCTCTGCCCTTCCACTTCTTTTCGTACTTGTTCCCCAGTGCATGTGGTGAAAGGAGGAACCTGTTCCTGAGAAGGGAAGCAATAACCTGTCTTGTTGTGGGGGTGCTTTGTCCCCGTGTGTAGGAGGAAGAGGAGGGGTCTGAGGAGGACAGCAGTGTGAAGCCGGATCTCACAATTACCATGAAGACAGATTTCAGCGTGCGCAGCTTCTTGGATCAACTAGAAGATGATGCTGACGGCTTTGTTTCCCCAGTGGATGATAAGATGCCATCTAGGAGCAGTCAGGATATGGGGCTTTCAAATCTCCATGAAGCATCCATGTATGTTGAATTCACAGGCAACTTCAAAAAGTTATTTCTTGGCTTAGACAGCCTTTTATTTGTCAGAAAAGTGTCTAGGGTTTTTTTTGTCTTCATGATCTGAGCCAGAAGTTTTCATGTTTTATTTTTAAATGCAGTAGACCCTCGTAGGAAAGGATTTGGGAAGAAACTACCTTGTCCTGATACTGATACTTAGCTTCTGCATCTTTGGATTCCATCCCTAAATAGTAACTCCACCTGTGTCAAGCCTTTATCATGAAAACCCTGCACCCCAAAAGGTTTTTCAGGTTTTGGAGAGGTCAAGTGGAAGTAGCTTTGATAGTTCCAAGTCTGGTGCAAGCACATGTAGGTGGTAGCCCTAAGTTGTGAATTGAATTGAATTTGATCCTGTAAAAGTCACCAAACCCAGACCCATCTGCAGCAAGTAAGTTACATAGAAGTTAGTGGTGAATTGTGAAGTGCACACTTGACCTCCTTAGAGGCTGCAGCTTAAGACTCTGATCATTTTGCTGAACTAAATTCAGAGAGCTTTTTGTTTCAAGTAATGTGAGGCTGCCAGAGCTGCTCGCAGGTGCAGCTCCTTTGCTTGGCATACGTACAGCTAAACATCTGTAGGCTTGCTGTATGTTTCCTGCTTTAATTGTGTACATATGGATAATCTCTTTTATCTTTAAACCCAACAGCCCTGAACTGTTAGAGCAGCTCCAGGAAGTCAGGGAAGAGAAAAAGCGAATCAGAAAAAAATTGAGAGACTTTGAAGATAACTTTTTCCGACAAAATGGAAGGTAAGAATTTCTCAGCTACCTCTCTGTTCTTCAGCTGCTTTTAATCGGTTTTGCATCTCCAAATACACAAAGTTACCTGAATTCACTATTATGTATTTCTTCTTCACAATCATTATTATTGCTTTGCTCACATTCAGAATGGTGCAAGAGTTATTCAGTGTTGAGATAACTAGGTTTTTTCCTAATGATTTCTGTCCTGTTCTTGCTTGTCTGTGAGATATTCAGACACTAGTTTTATCAAGTATTTCTGCTTTAGTGTAACTGGTTTTATTGTTTTAAGAAAATGTCCCTCAGTAACCAGCGGATAGAATGTTTTCATATATTTATACTCTTAAATTATCTTCTCTGTTTCTTGCCACCAGCCATCATCCTTAGGCATTTTTGTAAAATCACTGAAAACTTAAAATTTTCTTGTAAGCCAAGAGCAGTCTGATCAAATACCATCTTTCTTTTCATGAGTGTCCCCATTCGTGTACGTGCTATGGTGCCAAGCCAGGGGAGGCTGTATTTTATTTTGCCAGGCTACGCTCAGATGGCTCCTGAAGTGTTTTTCAGAGCTGGTGATTTCAGAGAAGCAGGGCATGTTTCAAGTAGGATTCAGAACTATTTGTGGGATCGTGCTCAGCTTTGATACCCAAGCGTCCCACACTTTGTCGGAACAGCTTGTTTGCCCCTTTTTTTGTTTTTTTTTCCTCTCAAAGGATAAATGTTTTGGTCTTGTTCCCTGATGAGGAGTGGGGGAGAGGAGCTGTTTTGTAGGTCTTGTTGGGGGACAGAGGGAGGCTTCCTGTTACAGATATCTTCATTATCCGCTTTCACTCCCACTAGGAATGTGCAGAAAGAAGACCGCACTCCCATGGCTGAAGAATACAATGAATACAAGCAGGTTAACGCCAAGCTGAGGCTGCTGGAAGTCCTGATCAGTAAGAGAGATATTACCTCCAAGATCATGTAAAGGAGGAGATTGTTTTTGCCAATAAACAAAGAGGAGAGAGCACCAAATGGACAAATGCATGAAGTGGATGCAGCGGGAGCCTGACTGGGGAGAGCTGAGGAGCTCGCTGGGAACTGAAGGGTCATTCCCAGAGGTGGGAGAGGGAGGAAAGGTGGATTTCTGTCACTCTCCACATTTGCTGTTGCCCACTCTTTCTCCAGGCCTGATGGCCAAAATGGAGTTTGCCAGTGTAGGAGACAACACTGCGCTCAGTGACTGCGGTGAAGGGATCCTTCTGTATGATTTGCTTACAGATCCTGTAATATTTAGAATATCAAAGCCAGCCATGCTATTCTTTTTTTTTTCCCCCCAAGATATTATAGCAAGAGGCAAAATAGGATTAATCGTAATGAAATCATCAAATAGCTTCTACTTCAGCTGAACAGTCAAGTGCCCTGACCAATCTCATGTGAAGGCACAGGTCAGACAGCACCCAGACTGTTCTCTTGTAGCTACAGTAAAGATTTGCTCAGACTTTTGACCTGACTGTTTGGAGTCCAGCATCTTCTGTTGCTCTGCAGAAACGCTGTAAGAATCTCCTGGTCATCAGCCAGAGCTGGTGTGAGTTGCAGTTTTGCCCAGGCTTGAGTTGGGTTTTCTTCCCACTTTTTTGATGGCCAATCCAACTGAAGTAGAAGGAAGTACCTGCATGTTTGGGATAGTAAAGAAAATGAGCCATGCAGCCAGGTTCTTACCAGCTTGTTCTGCTTGGAAGGGCAATACTGAGACCTTCTGACCATGTTTGGGCAATAGGGAAGAGAAGAGGTTTTAAAAGCTTTAAGTCAGAATCCCTTGGGATTTTGGTGGTTGGTTAAATATCTGGTGTTAAATATGTGGTAGATATCTGGAAGACTCCCCCCATTAGTACGTGTGCTTCATCATGATGCAGACACCTGAGCCCAAGCTGAACAGTCCACCAGGTGTCCCACGAACTCACCTAAATTTTCTTCTTTCATGCACATCACCCCTGTGTGGGCTGCAGCAGCAACACTGATGGTGGCAGCAGAGGATGGGCTTTTCTTCCCAGTGTAGGAGGTATAGCAGCACAGAGGATACTGCAGGGAACTGAGAGCGTGGAGCCATGCTCTGCCCGGGGAAAGGGCCCCTGTCTCGAGTGCAAGTTTTGACAATTTAGTGTTTCCAAATTTGTTTATGACTTTCAGAAAAGGAAGTCCTGGGACACCTCATTCAGGTGCTCATGTCGAACAGGTGCTGCCTGAGGGAGGGAAAGGCCCCGAGTTCAGGGACACCAAGTCACTGAGGGCTCACAGTTCCACCATCCTGGGACACCCGGGCTCGCTCTCCCATTCCAGAGGTTTGTGTGCAGCCCTTCGTCTGCCCTGAGCCAGGCTCCATCCTGATACCCAGGGGAGGGCACTCCTGTAATGCTTTCTTCAGCTCCCCAGGGCATCATTGCCAATGTGCAGAAGCCAAAGAGCTGAGATGAAATCCAGTGTTGGTTGTAGCCAGGCCTCATGCATGTCACACCAGGGGAGCCAAGAGGACTCCCAAAACAACTTCTCCCCCTTCCTTCTTCATTAAGGGCAAGTGGGCTCACAAATAGTTGTATTTGGGTTGTGGTACTTAGATTTATCCCCTTGCACTTGCCATGTGTGCTGTGTGTGTTCTTGCCAAAACTGCTGCTGTTTTGGTCTGTTGAGGATCCCTTGGAACTCTTCCAAAGGCAGCCATGGGCTGCACGTGCCCATAGCTAGTCAGGGTGGGTAAGGCAGAGATGTGTGTTAGTGAAAGCACTTGGGACAGGGACTCGCGGCTTGGTTTGGTTTTTTATTGATTTGCAGAATTGCCTGTTCCATATAAAACCAGCAAAGACTGAATTTTGTATTTCCAAACAGTCTGGAGGACTTGTGTGCTGACCTCGCGCTTGGCTTTTCAGAGGTGCTGAGTTCCCATCTCCTGAGATGGGGTCTCTTCTAATCCTTGGGTGTGTTAATTGGGCTGACAGATTGGCTCAAAAAGTGCTTTGAAGGGAAGCCTGACCAGGGTAAATTCCTGTTGCAACCCAGGGCAGCCCAGGAAGCCAGAGCTGTGCCTTTGCCTGCTCCTGTGGGCTCTTCCTCTCGTTGTCAGCTCTCCCTAGTTATTTTAGGGAGAGCAGCTGAGCCAAGCTGGCTGCAGTGTCACACTGCTGGTGGAAGTGTGGGATGAAAAAGAATGCTGAGTTACCAAAAGGTCCTTAGCACTCACTTGTTTTGATATTGTTCAGGCCCAGTTCAGCAAAGGAAGAGCCTGGATGGTGAGCATGTGCCTCAAGCTGGCCTGCCTTTGGGATGTGGCTAAATTACAATGGAGTAAAACTTGTGTGCTTTGCTGAATATGGGCCTCAACAGTTTTAAATGGATGAGAGAAGCAATTTCTGCCCTTTTTCATAATCATGCATTTTTTCAGTGGGCCGAGGCTTCCCAGGAGTATGTTTTATCTGCTTATTTTTAAAAGCCTGTTTGCACTGTGTACTGATAAATTATCTGTTTTGCTGGGTTCTTCCCCTGACAAATCTTGATAAATGATATGTAGGGAACAGTCCATTTTATTTTTAAACTGATGAGATTGTAGCATTTTCTGATGCTTAGTTACTGCTGTTTACATGGTATATTGCTAGAATTTCAGATAGTTTCTATGAAATGTAAGTACAGTTATGCACTTTAGAGAGTTTATATTTTTGAACTTTGAAAGCTAAAAGTAACAAAACCTATTAATGGAGATTGTACATTAAAAGAAAAAAAAAGAAACACACCTAACCATCTCTCTTTTTGAACTGTTCAAGCCCTTCCCCCGGCCAAAAGAAAGCAAAACTTCAACTGCCTCATTGTGAAGGGAACTGCTAGAAAACATTATCAGAGAGAGGTGAATTTTAAAATTCCAGTCCTGGAAAGACATGTACAAATGCTGAACTTAGGCCTGGGTTTGCAGATGCTGTGACTCCCCCTCTCCCAAACCTGCGCAGGAGGAGGACTCCTGAGCACTAAAACATTGTCTTTGTGTCTCCCACAGATGATTTGACTTCCCTCTGACCACAAATAGCCAGAAATTATGTTTGCCCCACCACACCAAGTCAATGCAAGCAACAGCTGTGCATTTTGTTTGATTTGTCTGTGCCAACATCAGTGATTATTGACTGGAGGACATTTAAATACAGGACTGTGCTTTTTTAAAGGTCTGAAGTACTGTACAAAATTGTACTTTATGTGATATAAATAAGCTGTTTAGTGTAAGACAACCTCTTTCCCTGTCACTAGAACAAGCTGTCTGCTGTAGGATGGCAGTAGGGTCTGTTTGGCTTCCCATCCACAGGGGCCATCTCGGACACGTGTCTGTGTTACCACATTGTGGTACAATAAATCATTAAAATGTAAATGTTGGCCATGAATGGGTTGTGCACAAAATAAGATTGCAGGAGTGAAAGACAGAGGGAAAACTTGTCATTCTTACAAGTTGCATTTGGTTTTATTCTGTTTACTCCTGAGTAAACAGCTGAATAATGGATGTTTCTGTTAAAGGCCACGAAATTAAAGCATTTTTCTTTTAATCATTCTGCTGATACATCGGTTGTTATTCCTGGTGTGTGCAAATTTCAGAGGGTAAGTGCTGCCAGCCATTCTCCAGCCTGAGGAGCCGTCTTTGGAGCTGTTTGCAAGTCAGGGATTGACTGCTGCTACTGAGATGAGCAACCAGACCAAAATTTTTACCGGTTGAGTCAAAAATAAAACGTTTGCAGTGAGTCCAATACCTGGAGAAGTACAAAGTAACCCACAGTTGGCCGAAGGGGACTAAGTGGGGCAGAGGGGGCCTGGTAGAGCAAAATTAATTGTGCTCATAGTCAGAGCTTGCAGCATTTACATCCTAGAAGGACAAGCACAGAGGCACAGTGAGAGCAAGCCAGGCTAATGGCTGAGCAGGATCTCCTGGCTCCTCTTGATTCTCCCTCAGGTGTTCACTACGGTTTTGTTGCCTTTGACGGTCACAGCTTGTGGCGTCCGAGGCCCTCTGCTTGGAGTGCAAGACACAGGAATTGGCTGAGAGTCCGAACTGGACAGCCCACCCCAGACTCCCACTTGGATGTCTTGGTGCCCCACATTTGGAAGATTCATGGAAAACCTGCAAAAAGCTCTTGTCCTTGGAGATTGGAGTGGATTGACATCTCCAGCTCTTGGGAGGGGGCAGCCAAGTCTCACCAACCTGCACGGTCACTCACAGCATGGAGAGTGGAACAGTTGCTGGACTTTGGATGGTCAGCAAGTGTATGATCCTTGTGCTTCCCTTCGGACACCTTGCATGCAGGGAACTGTCTCCTAGAATAATGGATATGTACATACAGCAAACAATACATAATTTTGCAAATAACTTGGTGTATAGCAAATATTTGGGTTGGCTGAGTGCAGAAGCCAGTACCAGGGTGGGTGTGGGTGCCTGACTGAGAAAAAAAAATTGTTTATAATCACTTTTCTTCAGACTGCATTTGCTGTACAAAAGCAATTTGGGAATGCCATCATGCAGCCAATGCATTCCCCAGCTAATGACACCTCAGTGACTCTGGGCTCGGGTCTCTGTTTACATGATTTATGTAAGCAACTTCAAACTGAATCTGTGGTGTCCTTTTTAACATAAATGGATTGAGAAACGTTATGTGTACACTTTGTATTTTGTATAAAACAAGAAAATACAACTATTTTGGCTGCAGGTGTTTGGTGACAGCTTCTGTTCTATGTGGGATGCTGCCAAGGGTGGCTCAGCTCAGTGAAGTGGCTCAAAGTCCTCAACAGCCCTGGCCCCTCCTGCCTCATTCTCCTCAGCTGAACAGGGCTGATGCCTGCTGCTGGAAAAGATGTGTGTGTGATGTATAAATATGAATTTACACACATTTTGCATTTATATAAAACATATACACACTTACCTCTACAGGGTAACACAGATTATCTACAATAACGTAACACACTGTATACAGAATACAAACTATATACACAATATCCAACAGTACCTAGACCTCACCCAAGAACACAATCACGCAGTAATGTGCACACATTGTATTGTATATAAGAGGATATGTGCACATGCCTATGTCTACATATGATCCATCCACCTGAACATAAATAAATATGTGCAATATATGTGTCTAACCACATATGCATTTGTATTTACCAGAGGCAAGGAAGTATTTTACTTGTTCTTAATTGAACTTTCTGATAGAAAAATAATTCTTCACAGCTGGCATCTGAGCCACTGAATTGATTACATTTGCATGTACTGAATGGTGTCCCACAGTGCTGGGGAGCCAGGCCAGCACCACGAGGCCACATCACTGCTGGCTGAGCCCCCAGGTGGTCGGGGTTCCCTGAGCCACAGCCACCCACCTGCCCACATGGAGAAGCCTTGGTGGCCTTCAGTGCCATGAGGAAAAGGCACTGCTGCTCTGTGAGAGGGAGGAGAGGAGGAGAAATGGAGGGATGGAATGACTCAGGGCTAGTCTAAAGTCCATGCTCTCCCAAGGAGGACATACCTTACAGGGGGAGAGGCAGTGCTGGTGCTTTTGCCTTTGCCAAGGCCTCTCCTTTGCTTCCCCACACAACAAGGCAGCCACTCCATCAGAATTAAACATCAAATTTATTGCATAATACTGTACTATGTACACACACATTGAAAATAAACATTTGATATAATTGTATATTTGTCTTCAACGCTGCATTAGAAAGAGGCTGGGGGGCTCTCTGTGTAGCCCACAGCTTGTCTTTAAAAAAAAAAAAAAANTTCAAAGGGACAGGAACAGGTAGAAAAACGGGAAAAAAAAAAAAAAACACAAACAAAAAAAACAACCCAGAAGCCTAAAACCTTTAGTTACGAGGTGCAAAGTTCAATACTGTAAATTGAACATGGTGCATAAATACTATGTCCTAATAACAAGTCAATGTCAAAACCACCCTAGGCTTAAAATGAGATTTACATCAAGACCTGAAAAATGGCAGGGGAGAAGGGAGAAAAATCATTCAAACTTCGCTTAATGGGGCAGTGAGACTGAGAAAAGAGGACAAAAGCTCTCCAATCGTACAGGATAGATTTAGGTAGTGATTTTTCTACACTTTCAGTCTAATTCATACAGACTGTCCTTCAGGCCCCCTGGCAAAACAGCTGCCAAGTGAAGGGCTCTTCTCCAACAGCAAAGTAACCCTAATTGCAAAGATCAAACCAATCTCCCAGCAGGGGGCTATGACTCAAATGGGGATCTCCTACTGCTTTCTTTCACCTAACCAGATGAGACTGGAGAGATTGCACGCACCTCCCACACTCACACACCCCTGCACACGCACATCCACACACACGACTCCTCTGGACAGTAAAAGCAGCCACCTCACCTTGTATTGGAATAACAGAGCTGTTGGGATGGAAAATCAGGGCCGCCCACCCACCCAGACTGCAGACTTGCAGGACAGAAACAAAACACGAGGGAGGCATTTAGAGAAACCTTCTATTATAGGTAGGGTTTGTCCTTCCACAAGCCTGAACACAAACCCCACTCCAGAGGGACTCTGAGGCTTTTTCAAGAAGCTTGAAAACAAAATTCAAGACGAGTGAGAAAAAACAAGCAAACCTCTGTAAACCACCGTATTTTCCATGAGACATCCTGGTGCAAAGAGACAGAACCTCACTAATGCACCGCTCTGAGGTCACAAATCACATGCCAGCCCAGTACCATCCACCAAGGACCAAAGGGCAGAGGAGGAATTTCCATTCAAAGCAAGCAAGAACCAGCTTGCATTTAAAAAGGGAGGAAAAAAGGGCAGGGGGAAATCACAGCTTTTCAAAGAGGAGATGGCTATTTCTTCCTCAGTTTCCACCCTAAATGCAAAGGACATCAAAATATTACAACTGGATTAAAAAGAGAGGTAAGAGTGTGTGTGTATGGGGGCAATAAAAGCAAACTACAAGGAATTGCCAGGAGGGCAGTGATGTCAAGTCGGAGGGGAAACAACAGAAATGCCCACTGAACTTGTTTTTTTCAGTAGATGAGAAAATTAAAAGCAAGAGCCTCTCCCTGCTGAAGCCCCACAAAATGCTGGCAGCATCAGGCTGAGACTGCATCATCTCTATTATTATTATTATTTATATTTACCCCCCCTTCCCCAAAAAAAAAAAAAGTTTGGATCTATTCCCTTACAAAAATAAAGCCCAAGCCCATCATTCTCTTGCTCAGCACCCAAGAGTCTGTGCCTGCCCCGGGGGGTCAGGCCAAGCTGAAGCCCTCGTAGTGGTCGATGGCCTGCACGAGGCGGGCGCTGAGCACCTCCTTGCTGCTGTACTTGGGCAGGTCCAGCAGGTTGTAGCAGGTGTGAGCCACGGGCAGATACTGCTCCCCGCTGGGCGTCGACTGGATGATGATGCGCAGGCTGGACATGCCGTAGATGGGAATGCGGTCGCTGCCCGTCAGGAACACTGCGAGAGGCACAGGGAAGGCCGGGCAGGGGGGGCAGGTGAGGGACCTCCCACCAGGGCTGCACCCACAGGCAGAGTTCAGCCCCACCTGCCTGGAGGGGCTCAAACCCCGACTGGACTCCAGGCAGGGCCTGGCTGGCTCCCAGGGGGGCTGCAGGACGGCGAGGCCAGTGCCAGGTAGAACACTGGCCTTTATCTTTCCAGCAGTCACAGAATCTGAGTGGCTGAGGCTGAAGAGACCTCTGGGGGCCCTTGGGGCCAACCCCCTGCTCAAGCAGGGCCACCTAGAGCCAGCTACCCAGGACAGAAGGAAACAAAAACTACAATAGAGGGAAAACCCAGATCTGACCAGCAGATACTGCCACTCACAGTGGATCACCCACCTAATCACCCAACTTGATGCAATGAAGCTCTCCAGCCACTCCCACCTGAATCTTCAATTCCAAGAGATGCTGCACCACTGCAAGATACTTACAGAGAAATTTCTTCTTCTTTTCCAAGGGAAATGCATGGAAGGTCTCCCAGAACATTCTCACAGTTGGGTGTGTGGCAGTGTAGTCTCCCTTATAGACAGCGCTCTATTAAAAACCGAAACACCACATTTTCAGTTGGCACTAGAAAGCAAAGACCAAGCAGAACCCAGACCTGATCTTTTCTAGTATCTGACATCAGACCAATGCCTGACAGCTTCAAAAGGGAACACAGGACGGATGATGGGCAATGGCATGGCTCAAAGACCCAGCAAAGGCTCTCCTGGCAATGTGAGGAAGGCAGACATTAGGCTTCTGCTTTTCAGCTGATTACAAGTGTGGAGAGCAATCCTGGAGTGCCTGTTCACAGGCTGAACTCATGAACAGGATCACACATTCTGCACTGTGAGTGACTTGCTGGTCTACGGATTTTGAGAGGATACAACTCTTTCTGGGTGTCCACACTCCTTAGTGTACTTTTTGCCCTTGTGCAATCGAGTTTTACTATAAATGAAGACCCTTTGTCTCCTCCCTTCAGTCTTAGATTTCATCCCTAAAAAAAACCAGATGGGAGTCCTTCTCCCTGTCCTTCCTCATCCTGAATTTCCTCCCTGAGCTTTATCTGTAGCAGGCCAGCACAGTGAGAAACTTTTCCTGTGAATGACAGCAAGGTGTACAAGGAGCATAAAAAAAGGAAACTCCATCTGTGGCTTATCCCATCTCCTTACAGACTAATGCCCATCTCATGCAACTGCACAATCCTGGCGCTCAGGCAAAAAAAAAAAAAAAAAGTACAAGAGGGAAGCTTTACCTCCTCCAGTTCCTCCCAGTTGTAGTTACTGTTTCCAACTATCATGGCCCTGAGCTCTGTGGGCTGGAAGAGTTCCAGGACCTTCCCACCACACACTTTCAGGAAGCCAGTAGAAAAGGCCGTGTACCACTCTTGGATGGAGAGGTTGAAGATGTAATTTACGTACGCTTCAACAAATTCTTCCCTAATGCATTGAGAGAAAGCAGGCAAAGGAGAGCACTTTTAATCACATGCCTAAGCAGCAGCACTGCCAAGTTTTCCTGTTTCTGCCTGAAAAATGTTCTGCAAACGCAAGTCTCCAGCAGGCTCAACCCACTGCCCTCCTCTCACCACATCACTGCGATGTGGACAAAGTGTTCAGCAGCAAGTGCCACCATGTGTCTGCTTATTCCCTGGCAGTGGTGGCATGGGAGGTCCCCCAGGTTCTCTACCATTGAAAGAAATACTTTGGCCTTTTGGTGGAGGAATTCTCACCACATACACTATGCAAAAGCGGCGAGGGACAGGTGAGGAAGTAAAAGGACTAACAAAAAAGAACACTTGGAATAAGAAATCATCTACCAAAGGGGGAGTTATTTTCCAGTGCATTTGTTTTATTGTCATTTTCCCCACAGTCACCTGAGCATTCGGGAAATCCAAGCTGATTAAGCACTTAACTGTGGCTTAATTCCTCTCCGGCTGTTACGGTCATGAACCCTGCATCGAGAGCATTTTATGAACTCCAAAGGAGAAAGGGAAAATGCAGGCATTTCCTACTCTGCAGTTGTCAGTCACAGCAATCCTGTGCATTCCCCAGTTCCCAATGAACTTTCCTCACACAGGAAAGGGCAGTGCCCACAGACATGAACACAGCAAACTATTCAGGCCATAGGACAGCAAATTGGTCCCTGGCCTCTAAATTTACAGGTGGAGGAAGTCATAAGGCACTGTAAGGTAAATTGACAGCGATGTCTAGACTTGGATTTAGAGGTTAGCTTGAGTTCAAAACTCCAGTCAGGATGAAGCAATTGAATTTTGGAATGTTAAGCCGGTGGAACAACACACTAGCCTTTCTCCTTAAGGATTTTCTTCCCTTGTTTCCTATCCTGACTTAATAAACAGTTCCAGTAGTTAAGCCTGGTGCTCTTCCCAAATGTTCTCAGCTAAAATCTTTGTTCCTTTGTACTGTATGGCATACAGTAAAAAAAAGGCTGATTTTCTTTTGAGTGTACATGCCCAACCCAAAAACCTAAAGGGTTCTGTCACTGGCATTAAACACCCCTCTATTTTACCTGAAGTCCATCTTCTCTTTGCAGGGAGACAGAATTTTCCTGCTCCATCTCCATGTGTATTTTGCAGGGAGGCAGCTCTTTAGATGTGTAATTGCACCATTTTGGGCAGTAGTAAAGTAGGTAAAAAGTAACACAGACAAAGCTTTTGCTACAGCAATGGCTTTAGACACATTCAAAACCCTTTAAAATAATCAGATTAATAGGAAATTACTTCATCTCCAGCCTTGCCAGCAAGGTCTTCAGCAATCCTAGTACAAGTCCCTAACCATGCTGCTGAGTAGTCACTGGATCACAATGTTTTGCCAGCAGAGAAAGAATGTGAACACTGCTTCAGGTAATAAAGGCGTTCGTAGAAATCCAATTACAAGATTATGGGAAGAAAATAGTTCAGCAGCTGGACAAAAAAAAAGGGGGGGGGGGGGAAACGGCTGTGCAGCACCAAT
>VZTE01000262.1:3649818-3688585 GCA_013397775.1 Eulacestoma nigropectus
AAAAGACTGGGGGGGGGGGAAATGGTAGCTGTGCTAGTATTAACTCTGGGGTGTTCAGTCAAACGGAAAGGGATCCAAGTACAGCAGGTCCTTCTGGCTGTGATCAGGGATGGGGGTCAGGCTGTGCTCAAAGGAAAGTGTTTCCGGCTCCAGAATTAGGAGTACAAACAAGTCTGTCAGGCTGAGTTTTGCTGGTCATGTACAGTTCCTCTCTGAGCCACCAGGGATATTAACCTGGGCCAAAATCATGCTCCAGTCTCTGCCTAAAATGAGAAAATTGCCAAGGGTCTATACAAAGACCTTTTATAGGGAAGATGTCAATCCAAGTGCATGGTACATATTCCAAACATTGGTGGAAAGATGATGAATACCCGATTTTTCTTCAAGTGCCACTAGTGCCCAGTAACTTGTGAACAACTGGTCTTAGAATTTGTTCACAGTGACTGCTAATTCCCCCCAACATTTCCTCTCAGACAGGGTTTCTGTGGCACCTGGCTTCACCACAAGCACGAGTCCATCCCCACATGTGCCCCACTTGCCTGTTGTCCTTCTGCACCAGGATTTTATCTCCATCTTCAATCAGGTTCTTCTGCTCTGTCACACCATAGCTTTCCCTGCAGATCTGTACAAAACCAGTAAATTAATTTTACCAGAAGCATTTTCCAGGGCATATGCCTAGAAGAAAGACAGAGTCCTCTTTCAGAGCTGATGACTGGCATGTAAAGGGTGGCCCAGAGAAAACTCTATGTGCAGAAACTTCCGTTCTCTGCTCCAAGTACCCTGTGTGCCTCACCACCCTCCATCCCCTGCACTTGCTGTAGGACTGCTATTAAGTTTACATGTG
This sequence comes from Eulacestoma nigropectus, assembly GCA_013397775.1. Lineage (NCBI taxonomy): Eukaryota > Metazoa > Chordata > Aves > Passeriformes > Eulacestoma > Eulacestoma nigropectus. The sequence continues at coordinate 3,650,663 of VZTE01000262.1, forward strand.
AACTTAGAAAGGAATAAAACTTATTTTTGGTAAATTTCCTGGGGAAAAAACCCCAAGAGACTGATAACTAAAAACCTGTTTTTAACTAAGCCCACAAGCTCTGGCAATAAAACCGACTCCCTTTTTTAACAGAAACTCAGTAGGTTAATTCATCCTCTCTCACTGGAAGAATAAATGACACAGAAATCTTCCTGCTTCTGCCAGCCTAGAATGGCACCAGTACAAACCTACACTCTGTACACTAACTGGTTACCTGAAAAAAATGCAAAAGGGTCCATTCTCAAGTTGCGATAGACAAAAGAGGTCCTTATGTGAAAAAGAATTTGGAGAAAAGTCTCTTTAGTTACTTTAAAGGTATTCTTTTTTTAAACAGCCTGCATTATCATCACTCTGGCTTCATTGCCTCGTCCCAAATTACAGCTCTGTCCTGCAGGAGACACAGTCACATGCAGGTCTGACTCACTCCAGAGGTAAGTTTGATCTAAGAGAGTTCATGTGCTCTCATTCATGGAACAAGGAAATGGGCACCACTCTCCTTGCTCAGCAAGGTTCTTCACAGTGTGGAGCAGTTTTATGGTACCTTGTTTTCACCCCAGGGCAGGCCTTGGACAGAGTGCCAAAAAATGATCCACCTCAAGATGAACCCATCACTCACATGTTAGAGCATCAGGTCTTTAAACAGTGACAAGGCTATTTTGAAAACCACTCAGCTTAATCTACTTACTAGCTCCGTTTTCAGGACCACATACATACAAAAGAAGAAGGGAGTTGACAGCAAAGAACATTTTAACATTAGCATGGGCTATGTGCTATAGGCATATGGAATAAACCACAACACACATGAAAATATAGATGGGCTTCAACTATACCACAGTAATCAGAGAGTTGATATGTTAAATGTGTCTTACCGTAAAATTCAAACAGAACGTCTCCTCCACATCTTCCCCAGGGTAATCTAGAAGTTGCTGGAGACTCCTAAATAACAAGTAGGGAAGGAAATGAAAAAAACAATAATCAGATATTTAAAAAGCCATACCTCTAACAGGGAAAAAAAATTCAGCAGAAGTAAACAGCATCGTACATCTGGATAGCAGGATTGCAAGAGAGAGAATCTGAGTCACCTGAAGCGGTAAGAAAGAAATACACCTCAAATAAAGAGATGCTTTGTTAGAAGCAGGATAAATGCCTCCACAGAAACTATCAATACAGTCCATGCCTACCTAGTTCATGGATCACCTTTAATGATCCTGGCTTTGAAACAGAATTACGTTTCTAGTTCTAAAGTTCTAATTCTATGCCATCGCCACACAAAGGTCTGAGGGAGTAGAGGAAGAGACAGAAGTGGACTGCATCTGTATCCCCATCACATAGAAAATACTCTGCTACCCCTCAAAATCCTGCTGCTGTCTGCCTGGCATTTTCCTCATTATTGTTAAATACAGCCGCCACTCTGTGTAGATACATCAAATGGCAACTCAGAAACAGAAATAAGACAGCAGTCAGACAGTGGAATCTTAACGTCCCGGTGTCAGGGGGAACCAGTATCCCTATGCAATTAGGTAGAAGAGATTCAACACACCACTTAGAAAAAGTAATTCTTTCACTCCATTCAACTTCTTCCTGGCATGGGAGCAGGTCAGAGCTGCTCAGGTTCACGGGCGGGACGATTCACAGCGCTACACACAGTTCCCTGCTTGCTAGCCTGAGCCTGGCTAAAGAGGAAAGGCTGAGGCTGGGAGCTGGGATCATGCACGCAATCACACAGGGCAGGGACAGGTTTCCACCCCTGTTCTCAAAGGAGGGTGTGGGATGTGTCTTTTGGCTGTGTTGGCACCCAGTTTCTGGGGGTCAGGAGGGTGGGAGCCTAAGCAGATGGATCCAATAGCCTGTGAGAGAGAAGTCTTACACAGAATTCGCCACCAGCTCATATGTTTTGCTAGGACCACAGTCACCCAAATTAATCAGTCACTCAAAAGGATCAGGTGTTTTATTGATCAGCTTTTACCTAGTTTGGCACTTGTTGTTCTTAGTTGGATGGTCTACCTTCCCAGAAAAGCTGAAATTTTTGTTTTTCATACCTTCCTTCCGTGGGGGATAGCTCCTTCAAATCCTCTAGGCAGGGCTTCACGTTCAAGAGTTTTTTGTACAGAGCCAAGGGAAAGTGAAGGTCTACCACTGTGAAATTGTATATTGCAAGACCACATATGATGCCAATCAAGTGAAACCAGTTGTGTTCTACAAAACACTGCAAAACCACACAGAGAAATCCTGATGAGACACACTGTCACTGGTGCAATGCACAGTACCCTTTCCTCCATGCACTAAGAAGCCAGACCCTGCTCTTCCAACTGGGACAAAGTCAGAGAGCTCCCATCAGGTGCCACTTTGGTTGTAAACTCCTTGCTGGTGTGTGGCACGGAAATGACGCTTCAGAAATCATGCTCTATTACTTTTGTAAGCCATGATCAGCTGTGGAAACAGCAGCTTTCCACCTTACCTGCCTTTTAATTCCTTTTTAAATACCTCTGTCTTTAGACACTAACAGTGCTTCAATGTTTACTGTCTATGTACTGCAAGAAAACATGTTAACAATCCTCTCCCTATTTTAATTTTCTATTAAAAGCTTTTGCATCAGCACAGTGCCACCCAGGCAGATACACCAGCAGAGGTGCTAGCACAGGCCTCCTTTTCTTCACATACTGACTCTCACACTGCTGTGTCAGTCACAGACTGGCTGCCCACGTTTGTTAAATGTTCCAAATACACCCCTCATTTTCAGTGCTTACACTGTCATCACTCTTGGTGCCAAAAGACTTGTTTTTTAGCACTGACATTAGGAGTGAATGCTCTTTGACACTGTTTACAAGTTACAAAAGGTGCCATGCCACGTCCTTCCTTGTAACCCCCCAACCAGCACAGCCACACCCTAAGGGAAGACTGGCAACATCATTTCCCATCTTGCTACCTATGCAGGTGAAGAAAAGGACATAAACCACGACCTTCAGCCATCTGACAGGTACAGATCTTGCACTCCACACTCTTCCAAGACCAACAACCCTCCACTACAAGCCATGTTTCTTGCTGTTTAGAGCTTCCTCACATAAAGCACTACCAGCTTTAGATCCTGAAGGCAATAGCGATGCATGGCTAAGGGCACTGGCTGCCATTGTGTGAACAGCAAGGGAGGCACAGAACTCTTAATGCCATTACCACCTAAACCTCTCATTCTGTAAAACAGCACGTGACCATCACATTCATGATAATAAGAGTTCTACTACCTGTCACCTGACCCTTAACACAAGTTTTATTACGGGATAAGAATAAAGAGAGAGAGCCAACTCCTTAACAGGCACAACCATCACTGTTCTGCTAAGGTTAATGGACCTATTTACACTAACTGAAAATAGAGTTCACATTGTATCACGGGTACAAAATGAGAGGAAGAACATTTCTTTCCCATAGTTTGCCACTAGCTTCCTTGTCATTTAAATGCAGCATATTATTCCAACCTGCATGTAGAGAGGGCAAGGGCTTACCGTGTCTGAAAACCACAGCAGGTTTGACTCTGGGTAGTAAGTGAACATGCCATAGATAGGGTTGAGTAGTTCTTTCAACAACAAGAGGAAGAATTCCTTTGTCACTCCTCCAGCATCAACAGCTTCCTCACCATCAAAGATGACCTGTAGAAACAGCAGGTCAGTGACAGGGGTGCAGGGCTGAGACTGAGTAAATCAGACCTCTCTCCAACTGGGAGCCATGCAAAGCAATTTGTCCAACAGGCCCAAACCCACGGCAACCCACGAGCTCGATTCAGTGCTCTGCCTGCGGGGAGAGAAAGGGAAGAGGGGTGGCAAATCAGATATTCTGAGAATGTTTAACTCCTTATGCAAATCATAAATAACCACCTGTCGTCCCAACAATCAAAGCAGCAGCATGACAGCAGCTACTGAAGATTGTGGCAATCTCTCAGAGATAGAACACACTCTATTGTAAATAGACTGCTCCTGCAGAAGGGCAAAACAGAGACTGCATAACAGAATAAAATGCTTCCTCCCCTGGCTCTTGTACACTCGAAACACCAGGAGAAGGGAGTTCACCCTCTGCTTGCCCTCTTGGAAACGATTCACTGCCAAAGCACTCCAGGGGTCAGAAAAAAGTCTCAACCCTTGCACTGACTAGATCAAGTGTTTCTGTATGCTACACCTATGGAGAAGCTCCTGCACGCTGGTGAAGTAGTTATGTGAATGGCTGAAAGGCTGCAGAAATGTCTGCTGGACACGAGGGTGATAAAGATACAGGGGAAACTTACTTTGAGAGGTTTTTTCAAATCAATGTCTGAATGGATGCTCAACTCCCTTAGAGCATCACCAACTAAGTTACTCCTGCGAACATGAAGTACCAGGAAAGGGCTTCTGGCCAGCAGAGGCTCCAGGGTGAGAAGCATGAAGACATTCTGCAAATTTGCACCATTTATTGCAACCTGTAAATAAAAGAGAAGTGAAAAGCAGCCACAGCTCGGCTTCTTTCTTCCTAGGGAAAGGAAAACAGTTAACAACTACATGCCCGGTGTTCCTTTCTGCCTTTTTGGTTTCCCCAGGGTTCAAGAATCCCATGCTCACTCTGTACTGTGTGTGTGCCTGCATGCCTACCTGTTCCCCCATTTCCCACACCAACACTTTTGACTCTGCTGATCAATTCACCACATTTGAGCAACAGAGATCAAGTTCCTGAACATTGTTTTTTACATTAGGCAGGTGACTGGGGAGAAGAGGCTTTATTCATGCTCAGTTTACTGAGTCAAGAAACTCAGTGTGAACACACCGAGGTAAGAGTGAGTCCAGGAGAGAAAATAGTGCTACAAATATACCAAGCAAGGAGCCAGCTGACAAATGCATCTGGCAAGGCACCAGGGAACCCATCACATACAATTCAAAGCCCTCATCCACATGGATTTTCTGGAGCTGGTCAAGGCACATAGTCCAGCCTAAGCTTTGGCTGCACTTAGTTTATGTCTTCTCATGCACTGTCCATAGTAAACGGCAAATTCACATTTAAAAATTCAGTTTAAAAGTCAGTTAAACCTGGGACAGAAATCCACCAGGGACCAGGCTCCCTCTGTTCCAGCACTCAGAGAACACTGGTTTCTCTGGCATCTAAATGGTTGCCTTGCTAAAGATCCTGTCTCTCAGGACAACAAAACCTGAACCTGTCTGCTGTTCTGCCAAGGCAAGGTCAATACCTCCTCTCAGCAGTGCACTGCTCACAAACTGGGCAGCGTTTTACATGCAAGAGGCTGACAAAACGAGAGCAGGAGCAAGTGACTGCAGCATCTGAGCATAGGCCAAGCCTCCTCTGCCTTGCTGCAGGCTGTGTGCTCAAGCAGCCATAGAAAAGCTGGCAGATGGGTATGACATGGAACTAGCACCATGGCCACAAGTGACTGTGATGACAGTTTTCCACCCTTAAGGAACCTGACAACCAAGGACCTCAGCGGACTTATTTCACAGAGGATGGGACTAGTCCCAGACCCAGCTGCACTGGATGAGGGCTCAGTGCCCAACGCTTTGCTTGTCTCAGGAGGCACCTGTGTGAGCAATGCCTGGCGCTGGGACGTTTATATTGGCGCAGAGGCCAGCTGCCCTTGTCACAGCCTGGCTGAGAGCTGGCTTGGCTGCCACCTACAGGGTGCTGGAGCTGGACACCTGCTGTCAGCACACTCCTGGAGGGCCCTGGGGCTGTGCCCTCACTGCAAATGGGTGGGTGGGCTGCTGACAACAGCTGCTGCCTGCAACCACAAACAGCAGCAGGAGCTGGTCTACAACACTCACCTCATTATTAGAAGGAACAACCATTCCTGCACCAGGCAGGAATCTGGAAACAAGTGTCCACTTACCTGAACGTTTGTCTACTTATCCAATCTTACAGCTCCTCTAATAGAGACCTCACTTTACTCCTTATCCTGTCATAAATACATAACTATTCCTTCCCTATACAGTTTAAACTTCCACCACATGCACATCTGGCAGTTCTGATGTTGCCAGACAAACGTTTTGAAGGGAAAGACACCAAGCACTGCCTCTGCAATATCCAGGGCAAAGGTTCTCCAGCTACACTGCTCTCCTGTATCATGGAAACAATAATGTGTTGCACCCACCAGTTCCCAGTTAACACAATTTCCATGCAGGCACCCTTGGAAAAGGCAGAGAAAAAGAAGTGTGTCAGGAAAATTGGGAGGCAGAATGATTACCTGCATCTGTAATTCTGCATCTGTCTGTAACATCTTGGTCTTAGCTTGAGCATCGAAGATGAAAGGATAAGAGCAGAGAGTCACAGCGTCCTGCAAGAAAGGCAGGCAAGGTTTGTTCCTATCCACAGCTTCCAGAGCACTTCTTTAAATGAGAATCTTGAGAAACAATTTTCTTACCTGCATAATGGATGGCCTTACTTTCTGTGAAAGAAAAAGAGAAGCATGAAAATCTTTAACTTTCGATTTTGTGTCTTGTGGGTTTTTTGGATGGACTAGTCCCAAGGTGACCCAAAGTAAATTTTCCTCCTTTGGGACCAACAACCCATTTTTCTTCCTCTTAAAGAAAAGCATGGGAACTTCCTTCTCAAGAAAAAGCACAAGTCTAATTCAAAACATGAACATCAAACATTACTAAGAGGACTGACTGGCATAGAAGCCTGTGTTAGTCTGCCATGGGTGAAACTTGCTCTTATGAAGAGTAACAAAAAACTACTCCCAAGGCAGAAACTGTAAGAAACAAGAGGAGAGACCATAAGGCCACTACATGGTGATACAAGAACACCCCTGCAATGCAAATGACTCGTCATTAGCCATATTGACACTTTTTAACTATCCCTTACATAAATTTAAGTCAGTATTTTATTGTTCTGCTCACTAAAAACACACAGCAGCACTATTTAAATGATGGAAAGTAGAGGATGGGGACATAGCACACACATCATTTAGAAAGCCCATGAAAACACACACAAAAGTTATCACTACAGTCAGGTTTTACTCTTGCAGCATCCCTCGGCAGATGTTTTTTGGTGGGTTTTTTTTACACTTGGGATTCCTTTCCTTGCTATAATTAAATAATCTCAGTGGGTTCCCACACAGCATATTCCAACCCTCAGTTTAGTTATCTCCTTTCTTACAGATGGGAAAGTGAGACATAAAAGAGGTGAAGGGTCTTACCCAAGATCACCCAGCAGGTTACTGGAAGAGCCAGGAATAGAACCCGCATCTCTTGAGGCTTGGTTCAGTCCCCTAGCCAGAACGCCACACTGCCTCCTCTTACAGAGCAACATTTTAACAGCACTGGCTACATTATTCACAATACCTGCCTAAACAGCAGAAGTAAAGGGCAAAAATTATAATTTTAGAATACAGGACTTGGCTCCTGAGGTCTTGATTACATTAAAAGGATCCAGCGACTGAATTAATCCCCTTGTGCAAAGACTGAATGAAATTCACAGGAATAATCACAGAGACTGTTGCAAGCTTTGGTTAAATATTGTTAGCTCCAATTCTTTCTACAGCCTTTTTATTTTTAAGTCAATTTTGTAAAGCCACCGAGTACTCAGATCTGAGAGACTAAACATATAGATGTTCCTATACTGAATACATTACACTCTCATTAAGGATATTGAAAATACAGATCTACAGCCAGAGACACACACATGGACAGCTACTTCATGGCTATACATAAAACCTCTTACCATTCCAGCCTGGTGCAAGAACCACATGAGATAATCCTCCTGAATGTCCACCAAGCTGGAAATCTCAGGGATATAAAACTTATCATATTCCACGTGTTTAACCTTCTGATTCACCTAGTGAAGAGAACAGATGGAAATATTCAACATATTTTAATACATACTCAGCATTTTTCTTAGAACACATAGGTTTGCTTTCACAAAATCAATTATAACAGCTTGCAACAAAAGGAACCAGAAAGTCTTGCAAAAAACACACAGTCTCTTATATTTTAGTACAAACCAAGAAGAATCAAGATAAATCTCTTTCTAACTTATTTTAGTTCCCTCTCCTCCTCACCCAGACTATGCAGCAACAACAGAGTGAGAGGGGAGACCATCAAGGGACAGGTGTTCATGACGCCAAAGTGCATGGCCCAGCAGCAGCCTTCTTTAGGGTAACTTTATTTTCAGTGTTTGAGACGGGACTAAACAATCTTTAAAAACCTTGGACTCAGAAAGCCACTAACATCTTTCCCACGTGGTGACTTGGTGGACAGTGACACAGCTCACGACTGGCAAGGGCAGGCAAGACTGAATCATCTCGAGCCAATACATGCCTGGGCTTTCCTCTCACCTTGTGGAGTTTCTCCAGAAGCCTGAGAGCAGCTGTAATGTAGCTGCTGAACAGGACTGGGATCAGCAGCGTCTTCCTTCCACTGAGGAGGTAAACCACTGCACCTTTGTAGAGGTCCACGAGCCTGAGGAAGTATCTTGGGCACACCTGAGACCACCAGTTATCTGGAAAGCAGAGGATGTCAATCTAAACCTTAATCAAAGGCCAGAGTAACCCCTAAATAAGATGTTACAACTGAAAAAAGGGGAATACACCTGAAGACTCCTTCAAAAAACTTCCCTATTCCTGCCCTAGCTGTAGCAACAGGAAAGCGAGGCAGAGTCATCTAAATACCAGAAACTGAAAAGCTCCTCCCTTTCCACTCTCATCTAACCACACCAGTCATTACCCAGCCCAAACCCTGATCAGGGTGAGAGCCTGAAGTTTTTCAGCCTTCAATTCAAGACACTGTTCCAAGTATCTGGCATTCAGGATACTGTGATCTTGTGGGCAAACAGCTGTCTCTCAGGAGTGACAAGGAAAGAGTTGCCTGGGCAATTCTCTGTAGCACCACATACTTTTCTAGCAGGTGTCAGAGTGTGTCTCCTGGCACATCTGCACTAAAGGATTAACCCCCTCATTAGAGAGGCTGATTTCTTTCTTGCCAAGGACAGGTAACCTTTACTCTCCTCTGAAGGGAACCTGACTATTAGCTTCTTTCCTAGAACCAATGCCCTGCAAAGTAGAAGCTGGAGCCTAGGAAACCATCATGTCGTGTTAGAAACAAGCAATTTATCCTCTCAAGTGTCAACACAAGAAGAGAGTCTGACAGGCAAAAGTGTGAGAATCCTTTACATTTCTATATGCTAAAAATCACAGAGGACTACTCCAAGTAGAGGAGGAAACAGACCTAAAGCCTCTTTGAATAATAACAAAAAAATCACTGAACCTCAAAATAAATTTGCAGGAGTGATTCTTTTGGAGGTCTGAATGCATCACATAGCATTTTACATGATAAATAATACCAGATTTAGTATAAGACAGCCTTATGAAACAGAGCAAGATAACAAGAACGGTAGTAGCTTAACAAACATAAGTAACAATCATTAAGCAGCATGTGTTCTGTTCAGCTTAAAATAAGCTCACAGGAAAATATATTAGAAATTAAAAGACTCAGAAATAGGAGAAGACCTGAAGTGTTCAGCATAGTCACAGACCAACAGGTTTGTCTGCCGTCTTGTAGAGGACAAAATAATTTAATATTATATTTAGTATCCTTTTATTTACCTTATACAGAAAAGATATTCTAAAGTGATCAACAGTTGATCAAATTTAAGAGAGTAGGATCATTTAATCTTTGTGATATACAAAAATCTAAGTTTCTGTAGAGGAATGCAAATTTATCTGGAGCTGAGTCTCTGAATGCAGGTAAACTAGATAAGGTGAATTAGATTAACCTCCCTAGTATGTGTTCTTTGAAATGATATTTTACTTCTAGATTAAAACAGTTCTTAAATGACACTTACCAAGCACTTTGCTGGGGTTGGTATCCAGGCGCAGAATAGCCATTGCTAGAGGAAGTGTCAGAGAGATGTAATACTTGGAGTCTTGGAAGGGTGGGAATTCTGGGAGAATCAGATAGATCCTCATGGCCTCAACATCTGGTGGCGAGCTGGACAGCTGAGGAATCAAAAAGCTTTCAAAGCTCTTCAGTATCTAGAGAGAAAACAAAACAAAAAGGACAACTTATCCTGGGTGATAGAGCACCTACAATGTAGACGATGTTTAAGAGCTGATGAAATGGTAAAACCCTGTTTTAGAAGTCAAAACTAGAGTGAAAACACCCACAGCTATAAATATTACAGCTAAAAGTGGCAAGGGGAAACATGTATGCTTTTATCCCACAACTCTGCACTTGTTAAAGGAATTCTCTGAGTTAGAATAAATTATACAACCATTAAGTACTCAACTCCTGAAAGACACAGAGTAATTACAAATATAACATACACAGAGTTAATTTCAGCAGACATTCAAGTATTAAATGCCATGAAATAATACTTGTTTTTAAATAAAAGTCTCGGAGACACATTCTGAGGAGGTAAAAATCAGCCCAGGTCAAAGGAGAAGTACCATCAAATGTCTGGCTTTTAGATTTGCAGTACAACCCTTCCCCAAAAACGCTGCTGGTACTTGCATGCTAGAGAGGGACAAAGCCTTAATTTCCCCTCTGAATACCCAAATCTCAGAAATGCAATACCTGCTCTAGGAGAATGGAGTGCTGGGAGTTCATCAGCTTCTCAAACAGCACTCTGATGGAGTTCAGATCAATCCCTGGGATCTTTGGACTGGTTTTAAAATGTTCATCGATTCTTTAAAAAAGAAATCACAGACAAGCGTAAATTCAAGGAAGAGACCCCATTACCTGTGTATTGACATGGCCCGAGAGCAAGCAATAGAGAAATGGCCACTAGGGAATTCCTAAGACTAGAAACAAAGACTCTCCCTTCTGAATTCCTCCAGGCTTGGTTAGGGCTGGGATTCTTGCAGAGAAACACTTCATCAAAGTCTTTGGTGTCCCCAGGACTCTTTCACTGTCTTAAGAGAGCTGTATTAGACACTCTGAAGGGGAAGGCAGCTATTAAAGACAGGATGCATTTGTCAGTTTGATGGTGTGACTGTAACAACATGAGGAGCTAAATACAGCCTGCTGTAGTAGAATGGCTATTTCCATAACAGCACAGGCTCCATGCTGGAAATAGCTCCCCTGGGACATGCTTCGGTACAGAGTGCTCCAGGCTGTGCTCTGCAAAGGTAGTATGCTGGCTGTGCTGAGGCACACAGCCATGGAAAAGCTGCTCCTCCACCTAATTCTGTAAGGCAAACAGGTCTACATGGCCTTAGGATACTGGAGGGATGCACTGGAGTATTTCTGTCAAGTGCACCGTGACATAAGACTTCATGTATAAAGGTACATAGTTAAATACAGCCTCATCTAAGGCTTCAGAATTTATCACTCATTTGGTCAAACACTTCCTGTAAAAGTTAGGTCCTGCACTAGCCAAGACATCACTGAAGTGGAAGAACAACTGTATTTGGCTGATGAAGCCATAAACTCCACTCATTTCCACATTCAAAGGAGACATGAGACTATTTAGAGTGACTCAACAGCTTGGATACCTCACTAAAGGTTTGAAACCAACATGACACAACTCTCCTGATGCAGTAACATGTCACAACACTAGAGAAGAAACCACTGGACAGGCAGAAGAACACCAGAATAATTAGCAAATTATTTTCTTCTTCAAGTTGCTCTTGGAACATATTATGCCAAGATTACTCAGAGTAAGCAAGGTTTTCTTCACCTAGTTACAGGTCATTTACTCATCACATCACCAGAAAAATTTCTTCTCCTCCTCCTCATCTTATGCTGTTATCTTCTCAACATTTACAGACACAGCCAACACAAGCCTTCCCAACCCACAGCCTTTGACTCAGTTACGTCTTACAACCTTGTCACCACCTATTGTGGGTCACACCCATCTGAAATTCCTCCTTTTGCAAGCAGGAGCACAAAACTTTCCACATGTGATGTCACCTAAAAGGAAAGCACTTCCATGCTGTCCAAGAGCTATTTTCAAGGGGAGCCTGTGTGGAAGTATACTTTCACATGCACCAGCTAGCTCAGCTGGGTAAGAGACTATTCAGATACCTGGCACCTCTAATTTCCCTTAATGTCATGCTCCTATCCCTCTCTTTAAAGTTGGTATCTATTTCATAAGGAAGAATAACAATTGTGGCAACTCCAAGAAATCTGTGCCGCTTACAGTACACTCACCATGCACTCTCTTAGACCATTTGACTTCCTTACCCAGCTCTGACCACCCACCTCTTTAGGGAACACTGTCTGCCCCCATCTCCTGTCTGGTCAAAAAAATCAAATCCCACTGCAGAAGCGAGTGAAGCAAAGGGATTCCAGTCTGCACCAAGGGAAAACCATACTTCTAGAAATTTGCCACTTACTTCTTCTCCAAGAAGCTTCCATTCCAGCAGGCAGCTGAGGACAGTATCTGAACAACATTACTGTTTGCAGCAGGAAGACAAAAGAAAACAGACACGGGTTGTAAATGGATGCCTCAGTAAATCTCTTCATCTCTTTTCCCTTCCTTCTATGGGAAATAATGTCAGGATAACCCCTTTAGAGGCACACAGAGGGCAAGAAGTTCATTCAGGATCATGTAAGGTCCCTCTCTGAAAGGAGGAATTAGTGCCTCCTTTCAACCTATTCTGCCCTCCTCATGGCAGGCACACTGGGGAAAGAACTTAATTGGTCTGTTCACAAGTTCTTGCTGCTTTTCATGAATTTTAAGCACACAATGCAGGACAACTTTAAAATCAAGTTCCCACCCACCATCTGCAATGCTGAGGCAGCCTCAAATTCCTCTGGTTTTGCTCAGAAGCTCTCACCTGGCAGCCTTGTGACTGGCAACTCCTCCCCTTGGAAACAATCAAGAACCACACTTGAAAAGGTTGCTAAATTTCAAGTGAAAGCATGGCACGGAAGCCAACAAAATTATTTAAATATAACTTTCAACAAAAGGCTTGTCCAGTGCCACAATACCTACTTGACAGAATTAGAACTGTTCTTTTCTAAAAGCTTTTGCCTCCAGACATCTATAGTTTCATCATTTATTAAACAGGTGTAACGTGTTTCATTTATGGTCCGGAAATCATCAGCAGGCAAGGAATTCTGTGAGAAGATACAGATTTCAGCAAAGACAAGGCTTGTAAAACAATTCCTTCCTATCCATAATCTCTGTTTTAATAAATAATTGATAGCTTCCTTAGTGTGGTCTCTGAAAAGGTTTGGTTAGGAAGTTTTGTGGCATTACTAAGAAGTCCAAAAAGGAAGGTATGAAAAAGCTGGGGAGAAAAAAAGATCCTCAAATACATCTTAAAAAGAAAAAAATAAAAAAAATCAAAATATCATTTCCTAGATGTACCTAAGCCCTCTTAAATGCTATCATATATAACTACAGGCTTAGTACAGTTATTATAAACCTATTTTCATGCCTCAAAAGTTTATCCTAAACACTTCTTGAGAGAAAAAAGAAGACAGAAGCAGGAAAACCAATTCAGCATTCAGCCCTCCATTCAGCACTGCTTGACAAAATCCCAGTGTACGTGGCTGACGGCCCTACACACCAACCGTGCAGAAGCCAGTGCCACAGGTGGAAAGCAGCCCCTCGCTTCCAGTCTGCAAAGAATGGATTGCCCTCCCTGCTGACTAAATTGGAATCAGCATCTTCCCAATGGCTTTGATGTGCCTCTAAAGAAAGGCAACTTTCAGCCACTGAAGTTGTAAATCCCTGTAACACCTGACAGAGCTGGTAAGGTTTGTAAGGCAGAACGGACTCCAAAGCAGCACTTTGATTTCAGAAGATTTTTAGCAAAAACAAAAGCCGTGTTGTGAATGCTGGGACAAAGGAGAAGACTTGAAAAGATACTTCATTTGGTTTACCTCGTATTTGGAGCAAAGCACAAATGTTTGGTCTCCTCCAGAGAAGATATGTTTAACAATGTGATATTTACAGGCATCTGTTGGAGAAAGACACGGTTGTGTCAGAGGCTGATGAATTCAAGTCCCTACCCGTGCTTTCTCTCCCCCCATCTGCACTGCCAGTACAACTACAAGGAGCACCTGGGTCCTTTGAAGGCCCTGCTGAAATCAGCTGGAACTCAAGCACTGTAGCACTTTTGTGAGAGGTACACAGGAGGGGAAAGCTGTCATTTTTAAACTACAATAGGGGTTTTAAAGAGAGAACAAAGCCTTGGAAACACAGTATGAGTACAATTTCATGAAGTCTCAAGACTGCCAAATGCTGAGCTCTGTCATAAAAAAAGAAAGGGAGATGGCACACATTAACAGAGAGAGCAAAAGCTCACCCAGAAACTACTACAGTGCATTTGGGAGAACAAGATGGGTTTCTTTTGCTGTTTCTAGAAATTTCACAGAACGACATTAAGATGTCTTTAGACAGCCACGGATGAAATTATTTATGTCCATTTGCTATTTCAAATCGAGCAAGTACATACCAGGTTTCCCTGAGAGTTGCCCATTATGAGCTGCCCAGTGACCCTTGACAGGAGAGGGACACTTTACATTGCAAGTGTGCCCTGTTCCCAGCTGGCCTCTTGTCCCACAGCCAAATGCATAGATCATTCCTGAAGAAGGCACAAAGGCTAAAGTGTGATGTCTGTAAGAGATGGGTACAGAGTTCGGGCCTTGTTTAACAATAAATAAAAAAAAACCCCAAACCAAAACCAAACAAAAAAACCAATAACCAAACCAAATGCATCCTAAAAGTTATTCTCATTTCTCCTAGGCCAGAAGCTGGTGCCAAGCAGCACCTTTACATGGGCACCAATGCTCAGTTTTTGCCACCTGATGGCACCAGTTTATGGGACGGAGCCCTTTAGGCGGAAGTGACAAAGAGCAGCTTGTGCCAACACAAAGCTGGTATCAGGCTCACAGTATCAGCTTAGTCATTCGCTAAACCTGTACATGCTGAAAGGCAACAACACAGCACCAGGGTTGCTAACTCACTTTTCATTAAAGAGGCTGGAAACTTGTGACCAAAGGGGTTTCTGCTCTAAAGTTTTGCTGAATTATTAAGCTGGGAAGGTATCTTTTACAGGTTAGAATGCAGGGTACAACTCAGATTAAAAAACCATCTTGTTTAGAGGGCCTTAAAATTCTCATGGAAAGTAAAATTTAAAATCATTTAGCTTTGACACACAGAATACAGAAGCAGGACTATTTCCCCCTATTTGCATGATTCAGTATCAGCACTAACCCCCACCAAAGAAAGTTTCTGCCTGCACACAGGACTCACCTGCCACAAGCAATCTGGGATACTTCACTGCCCATGAGCTCAAGAACTCTTCGGGGGTTCACCTCATCATTCATGGAGTCATGTCCCAGTTGCCCGCAGGAACCTGCACCGAAGGTGAACACCCCTCCACTCTGTTAGCAAATCAAACAGCAGAGTCTCCATTTAGGGGCCCATAACCCAGCAGGATCTCTCTGACTCCAGTTTCGGTATGAGCCCACAGCTTAGGCAGAGATTGATGGGGATTTTCAAAGGATTCAGAAAAGAAATTTGGGTTCTGCTAACACAGCTTCCAAATAAGCTACCTTGCCACCCATCAGAAACTAACAGAATTATCTTCAGGTATCTCTACAGTAGACAAGCTTCCTCAGAACTAGTTTTCTACAATGGTATTTTTCCCACAGGAATCCCGAAGTCAGCTGTTTAATTCATTTTACAGTGGAAAACACTGAAGCTCCAAAACAGGAAGCAACACTTACCAAGTGGCAGAGGCAAGGCAAGAACTGAGCAGCTCTCTTTCAAATCCTAGCCCTGTCCTCTGGCCACTAAATTATACACCACTTCGAAGCAGCACGTTTGGAAGTGAAAACCTCTTGTAAATGCTGTGACTACTAATGTTTAATTTAAATACTCATTCATTCTAGCTTCCATCTTATTCTGATGCACACTATTACTCTATTTTCCAACAAAACGCTATTTTCACCCCTTTGGATGTGTGTTTGTTCATTTTTTCCCCCCCAGAGCTAATTTCTTTAAGTGATTCACCTGAGTTTTTCTATTCATTGCCATGGATTATTAACATGTTTATCTTCAAAACCAGCAAAGGATCGTGTTGGCATTGAATCTCAGAATAAATAATTAGGCTATATTTTCACTTAATTCTTTTACTGAGATTGGAAGGAATACAGTAAGTCAATCTGTTTTTCTGTGATTACCCAGGAAAGTACTGTGAAACCAGCAGGCAGGTGAGACAGTGGCCAGGGTTCCCAGGTCAGCATCTTTACCTTTGTCAGGACTGCTGTGTGTTCCTCTCCACAGCTGATGTAAACGACCTTCTGAGACCGCAACAGCTTCACATGACAAGGGGACTCTCGGTCTGCAATGAAGACAAATGAAATAAAGCAGCTGTTTCATAAACACAAACCTGCATGTTCAAGAAAAGCACTGGCAGTCTGATTTTCAGACCTGGTCTATGAGCAAAAGGGAAACTTTAACAACTGCGGTGAAAAAAACCCCACGTGTCCTTGAGTACTTCACTGCCGCTTTTCCCCTTGAATTCTTAGAAGACTTGACTGACTCAAACAAAATTGTCCAGAGCAAGAACGCAAATGTTGATTATCTGGTATAAATTCAACATGCACTTGCTGTTTGGGAAATATGGTGAATGCAGCCTAGATATACCTTCAGCTTCATGCTCCATTTCAGACTCTTCAGGGATGATTGCAAATATTTCTTTCCAAAACCTTGCTTAGACCTTTTCCATACAGAACAACGCTGACACGTGGGAGACACTTGTGCAAGACACATGGTAAGCGGAATCCCAGTGTGTATTTAAATACTCAGCTTTCCTTCTGTTGCCATCCTTTAAGCAGAAGATCCTCCTACTTGCAAAGGCTAATCACTACCAACCATTAAGTGATGCTTTTCTCCTTCACTCTGCCACTCCTAATCATTTAAAGTGTCTCCCAGGGACAAATACAGTAAAAATAAAAGCTAAGCACTTCAAGGAGCAGTAGGCACCTCAAAACAGTTAGATATTAAGGGGAGCAGCCACTTATTTCATACCAACAAAAAATCAGGTTCCTGCCTATAGAAGTTGCCCATTTCTTAAGATTCTCACCTAAGGATCTGTAAGGTGCTTTTTTACTGGGTAATGAAAGAAACGTGGTCATATTTCCATGAGTTTAGAATTGAGAACATATTTTTTATTTACTTTTTTCTGTATTTTAGCACTCTGATCTTTCTTATGACAGGAATGACACTTCTCTCTACACCATAATTGTTAATAATAACAGTGCTGCAAAATACCCATGTTTGCAGACCTTGCTGTTCATGTTTGACAAGTGTAATTCACACTGTCTTACCGGGATTCACTTACCATAAATGCCACATATTTACTACAACGCCAGGCACTGAGGGGGAAGCAGAGTATGATCCCTGGCCAGCACCACCCCACAAGCTGATGCCTATTCTGTTCATTTAAGATTAGCCTCGTGTCAAAGTAAGCCTTTCATATGTAAACTGAAGCTTTGTTTTAATTAGAAGCATTTATCTGCCAATCTACGTGGAAAGGACACTGCTGCTCTTCTATTAGCTCAGCTCTACTTTACAGACAGTACAAGATACCTAGGTGCATGTTAGGTATCACACCTACACTCAGTAACTTGCCTAGATATTTAAAGCTGTTCAGGAATTATGCAGAAAACAATAAAGAGGTTGATTTGAAGCTCCAAAAGAAAATCTTCCAGTCACTTGTTTTATTCCAAAAAGTTAAAAGAGTGTGTGAACAACAAGCAGAGGAGATCTGGGCTTTTCAGACTAGCACCTGAGAAAACTACCATTGGCCCTATATGTCTGGTAAACTGCAACAAACAAACCAGACAATGTTTTACAATACTGGGATATCCTACATTGACATCATTTTGTAGCATACAGGTGCTCACCAGTCAAAATCATGTTGGGAAATGAGATGGGTTCAGTCTGCTGTTCTGCAGGGAAAGCCTTTGTTCCCACCAACTTCAAACAAAATATGGACAAAGAACTTTTGAGAAGAGGGAGAAAGAATATGAGCACTTTCTTCGATATTTGCACGTTCACATTCACACTTGAAAAGACCATTCTTTTCGACCCTCCTCACTTAATTTAACATCCACAAGGGGATGTTTCTGTTTTTACTAAGTATGAAAAGCCCGTAGAGACAGAGACCGTTTCTCTGCCATCTCGTCCCAGGAGGAGCTGCTGAGTTATATACCCATTCAATAAAAACACACTGTCAATGCAACAAGAGGCACTAGGCCAAAGGAGTCTATCCGTCTTTCACCTAGGAGCATAATTTTCATACCTCGTTCATCACTTAGTCCCAGCTGTCCTGAGCTGTTCTTCCCCCAGCCAAACACAGCTCCTGAGAGAGAAAGGGCAAAACTGTGGGCTCCACCTGCAGCAACCTGAGCCAAAGGGATCCCATCAAGAGACTTGACACGCTGTGGACTGGCTTGGGAGGGACATTCTTTGCCCAAGCCCAGCTGGCCATAGCTGTTCTGCCCCCACGTGAAGAACTGGCCATCTGAAACAAGGAAAAAGAGGGAGAGAATGGTGAGGAAAAGTTAGACAACAGAAAAGCAAGTCTGCCAAAATTAAAAAGAAACAGTTCTGGAGGCTTTGCTCCCACCCAAACCTCATGATGAAAAGAAAAAAGGCGAAATCAAGAAAGACATTCTTTGCTAAAAAAAAAGCAAAGCCTGAAGCCATCAGAAAAATAAACACACAAGCAACTAAGTGCAAAATACGAAATACAACTGCTGTAACAAACAGCACAACAAAAAACAGTCCACATTTCACACAGAAGAGTAACATACAAGGAAAATTTCAACACAAAGAAATGAATTACACGCATTTTTCTACATCAAGATGGAAAGCTTTCAAGCGTTCCTGCCATCATTCACCAGTGAAACAGTGGGTGGTCTGTAATGTTTTCTTTCTTCACAGTATTGGCAAATATTCTCTTCCTCAATAATCATGGTACCTGATCCATTTTACAGCATCTCATCTGGCTCGAAACCAGTCAGAACATGGGATGTCCTTGATTTATTATGCAGAAATATGCAGTCTTGGACACTGCGCAAAACAACAGCACAAATTTTTGGTAATTAATAACAAATGTTATAGTACCTGCTGCCAGAGCCAGGCAATGCCAATTTCCACAGGAAACCTGCAGTATCGTCTGTTGGTTCAATTTCTTTATCAACCTAAAGATGACAACACTGTTTTAGAAAAAGTGTCCACAAATACAGTATCACCTTAGGTAAAAATTACAATTTCCACTCAGATATTTGTTATATATATATACACAATCTATGGTTCTGAGACTGAGGAACAGTGTCTTGAAGGCAATACAGACCCACACGTAATAGATGCAAATCTGTGGAGACCTTTAGACACTTGACTAGTAACTCAACTACATTTCCTGCTATAACACTGAATCCAACCATCTGGAAATGGTGAAAATAGCTGGTTCTCGGTGTCTCTCTCACTATTCTTTTTCAGGCACTGACATTTTTCATGCTGTTATGGGCCTAGCAGTTCCAATGAGTTACAGCACCAAACCCTCTTCAGTGCTTTGTACAGAGAATAGCACGTCAAAGGTTCAAGTTATTTCACAAAAATGTTATTTTTAAAATGGCACTATCACAGTGCTATGCGAGCTTGTCTCTCTCTGTTTTATCAGAGCCACATGCAAGTTAAGGACTGTCTTCCCACAGAGCCCTTCAGCTCAAACATTAATCTTTTGTAACTGAAACTCTTCCTTTAAATACTGTTTTGACAACGACAGCCATCCCAGAGAGATGTCCCAAACTTCTGCTCTGCACTGGATCTGCAGCGGCAGAGCAAATGACAGACTGCACCTGTTGTTAACGCAGCATGATAAAACACCATGAAGTACAAACAGCATTTCTGGTTTTGAGTCCTCCTTCATGCACCCCCTTTTTCTGCACAAAACATTGTGGCATTTTTCATGGAGGAAGCTAAGCACGCTCCAGTTTTCTTTTCCATACCTCAAACATCTGTGGGCAGAAAGTCTGTCCTGCCCAAACCTCCTGAGTACTTGCAGCGCTGAGGGAGCACCAGAACAGCAGTGGCAAGGAGGAATCACCTTCATCCCAACATGAGAAGGGCCCTATTCTCACCACACTGAGAGTAAGCAACCCTCCCAAGGTGAGGGTCCCAACCCTTGGTGCACCACCTCCAAGGAGCTTCCCTGAGGAAAGCTGACCCTGTTAAATGCTTACCTTGGTACTGTCACTGCATCTTCTATAGTGGTGAGCCCCAGCTGTCCATCGCTGCCGGCGCCCCAGGAGAAGAGCTGGCCCTGGTCGCTGAGGGCCACACTGTGCGACTCCCCACAGGCCACGTGCACGATGTGCTGCCCGGCCAGCGCCCCGATTTGCTCTGAGGGAAACAGAGGGAAAACGTCTCTGCTCACACCATTCATCTCACAGAGACACCAGGACTGGGCAAACCCGCATGCAAAGCCATTCAGATGAGTGCGCTGATCCCCAGTTTAGCTTTAAAAGACTTCTTACAGGAGAAAAAGCACCAGGTTTACTAAAAACGTGTCACTGCTGAGCTCTTCTGAAAGCTGGTCTGAAAATCACAGAAGGCAGGCAGGAATACATGCCTCAAGAATGACAGACTACCCACAAGCAGCCTCAGAGACTCACGTTATTCAGGAACAGATATCCCAGATTTGGTTTCCCCACTCAGTTTTGATTCAGGGATCACCCAGCACTGAGAAGATAGCAGACCCTGTAAAACATCTGACCTTCCACAGCTCTCATGTCCAATGAAGATGAATCATCCACAAAGCTGCATGTCATCCACAACCCATCCAGCACACCTTGATTTACAGCTTAATGTGTTACAACATTCTCCATGCTAATCTTGGAACAAGTTTGAACCTATCAACCTATTACTACCACTGTCAAACACTCATTAAAAAAAGTCCCGTATAAAGGAAACAAAATGAGATGAAGGAATAAAAGATTTTTTAAAAAATCATCACTCAAGTCCTCTGGAAGATAACCCCCAATTGACTTTTCATCACTACAACACATTAGACAACTGAAGCAGGTTTGACAACTACTCTAAAAACATCTATAACCAAATCTTACTCATTAAACAATTTTTACAAATGGGCACAAAAAAAAGTCTTGTTTTGCAATAAAACATTGGAAATACCACACAACTGATGGCAAAGATCCCTGCATGCCAGACAGAAGCAAAGTTGCTTTTCTTTTTTCTTCCCTGAACAAATACAAGTTTTCCAGGTGGATGAAGAAAGAATTCACCCTGTAAGCTACAAGGCAGTGATCAGTATTAGTGAAGTCCCACTTGCCTGGGACATGAGAGGAAAGGGCCATTACATGTCATTCCATGAAAATGATACCCCACATCACAGGCATCCAGAAATCATTAACACACTTAGCACCAAAACATGCTTACCAATTAATCTACATGTCTTAAATGAGTGTAAAAGAAAGGTACCCCTAGGAGGGCTTATCTTCTACGTCTGGGAATGAGAAAATGAGGAAAAAAATCCCTAATGGATGTTATTGAAGAAAAAGGTGACAACTATTTAAATATGTATTCTAGCCAAGGAAATTTCCACCTGAACAAGTGCTTCATTTCACTCAAAATACTTAATGGCAACAGAAGTGCAGTTTACAAGTAACAAGCACATAAATATTTAGAAGGGCTTCAGACCTGCCTGCTATCCAACCATCCTTTAGCCCTGCCATCCAATAACACCCTTGGTACTTGCAGCTCTTTCCAGCAGCACTAATTTCACCCAGTCCCACTGCCAATCCCTTGCAGAGACACAGCCAGGTTTGAGGGTGGTAACTCAATTTAGACACACAGCTTCCCACTCGGGCCCACAAGCACCCAACTACAGCACTGCTTGGCGGTCTGGTTTATATTCATTTACATACATAAATGAGGGAGCCTATTTTTATCAGAGAGCTCTAAACAACCAGCAGCTGTAAGGGCTGATCAAGGTCAATGACAAACAGCAGACAAGGTATCTCAGCAGCACATGTGGCTCTGGTCTCTTCCTCTCAGACACCCAGCAAGACAAACATTACCTGCTGCACTGTGCTCAACACACCACCCAAGTTCAGACAGGTGTGTTTCTGTACTGGGACCTGAAGGTCCAGAACTAGAGCTGCTGCTGCTGGAGAGGATCACGCCATCAAAAGGAGAGCAGGATGAAGCCATCCACTTCTCCAAGGAAAACCCTTTGATTTATGAACCCATAATTTCAACACTTCACCCTTGCTGGAAGGGTGCACTGAGACTTGGCTGTTACCCAGAGCACCTGAGCTCTTGAAAGTTGTCACGAAGTCACCAGCCGGCCTCGCTTCCAAAGCTGGTCCCTCCACTGCCAAGCACTCCAGGGGACATCATGAGTCCAACAAAACAGCAAATGTGGACAATATGGGATGCTGGGGCACCCGTAGCAGAGACTGTTTTGCTACCAGCAGGCATGTAAAACTTCCCTGCGTGTAAAACACTTCCCTGGGAAAGCAGTATTTGCCACAGTAAGTCTTATTTGCTACAGAAGGACTGCCAGGAGCTGACCCTGAACCACTGGAGCACCTTGGGGAGGTGACAGAAGATTCCAGTGTCCAAAGATTAGCATCAGAAGCTGGAGGAGGCAGGACTCTGACCACAGTAGTACTGCAAATAGAGAAGGAAAGAGTGTCCTGAGGTATGCAGCTGTGGCAAGGACTTCACACATTGGGACACAGAGAGGACATCCAACAGGTTTAGAAATCCGGGGTTGTTTCAGTCCCCATTGGCTCCATCTTAAGTTTAATTTGGCAACACAAATGTGACCTTGCTCTACGTGCCATCCCAAGAGACTAATAAATACCAACTTGTTTTGAAAGGCTGCCCTGTGTCACTGAAAGCCTTCGGTGACTGCACTGCTCACCAATGGAACAGAGTACAGTCTCACCTGGACTCGCTGCATAGACCGAAAAAACCAAGCCTGTCTTGGAGCTGAAGCTCTTTGCCTTTAGAAAGGTGCATGTATGCACTTAAAGGTGCATCCATATCACCACAATACATTCCTAAGACCCTATCAATAGCAGTTTGCCTGAAAAGTCATGAAGAAATGTAAATGCCCAACAGTTTAATTTTTACACGCTCACACGCATTTCTTTACAGAGATGGAAAAAAGCCAGCCTTCCCCTGGGATCACAGGCTGCCCAGGCAGTCCAACAAGGGTCCCAGTTCATTGTCAGGCTTGCCAAGTCACTGAATGTACCATCTCCCAGCTTACATGGGATATCAAAAACATCTATCTGACAACTACTTCTTTGTCGACCTCACATCCCTTCCTCACATCAAAATATTAGATGTTTTAGTGGTTGGTATACATTTGTTTTAACTTCCAAAGCATCACAACACCATTATTCACTCCTTAGGAAAGATGTATCGCTGCGCTGAGATGAAGGGTACAAAAAGTGAAGTTTATACTTAGTATTGTGTCTTGTGTAATTGTGAATAAAACCAGTCAAGTGGAGCTTAACAGGCACAATTATCTACAAAGCTGAGCAGAACAAAACCCTGAAAGCAACAGGGAAGGGCAAAAGCAGTTATGCAATACAGTGTTTCAACACCTCATAAAACTTTCAAAAAACAAACAAAAACTCACAAGTTCCAAGAAGTAGACACTGACGCAATCTTTTCTTCCTGAAGCTGTTAGCTGTCTCAAAACAGCACCAAAGCTTAGAAGTCATTTATTAGTTCTTCACATCTGGTGGAGTTCCAACTTTGATTTCTCTCTTCTGTCCACTTTAACTCGTGGATCTCAACACAAATTGGTATATCAAGGTTTGACTTTTTCTGGTTTTAACCCTGTCAGATCTTTTCATAAAATACACTGGAGTAAAGAATGAGGCAAAATGTATTCAGGACAGCCCATCTGTGAATGGTGATAGGCCTGCTTCCCAGGAATGCTCTTGTGTTTTCTTGGTTTGCAAGGACACTTCAGCAAAAGTTGAGGATAAGTGGTGTATGTTTCTACAACTCAACTTTCTGACAATCAGTGCATTTAGCTTGAAGGTCTGGGAATGGCAGTAAAGCTGGGCCAAGAATGAAAACCCCTGAGAAGCCATCAGCCCTGACATCATCAGTCCAGAGCTTCCCTGTTTATAAGACAGGGCCTATGCTTTGCCCCTACATCTTTGGAAAGCTATACAGGATCTTCAGTGTCTGCAACTGCTGGAAGCACAAAGCACTCGCTTATACTGCTCTAATTAGAATGCACAGGCAATGAATGATTAATTAGCTTTCCTTCTCCTAGTAATTTTATCAGAGAGTTGGTACACCCTTTCTATGTATAGTTTCCAGCTGCTCACAAGACAGGCTTTTGCTAGAGGATGTGGCAAAATCCTTCAGCCATATGTGTACCAGGATGTAGAGGAACAGCACCAGATGGCTTCTACTGCCTGGAAACTACAGAGAAACCATCAGGCCTGAGGTTACACCTTCAATGGCAAAATCTGCATTTCTGGTCAGAAGAAGCTGTGTCTTGGAAGAGTTTCAAGTGATTTCAGCCTGCTTGGACACCTGGCCAAAACTCTTCATTGCCTCCCCAGCTTGACAATAAGCAACTCAGAGCATTTGCTCATCTCGGATGCTGCTGCCTGCAAGGAAAATGCTCACAGATTCTCAAAAATAGGTGTCTTACTAGCTTGCCCAGATACGAGATGGTGGTAGAAACATAGGGAAGAGAGAAACAGGTGAGGTAAGGTAAGGTAAGGTAAGGTAAGAAATTCCTCTGTGTTAAATGCTAGCAGCTTGCAAGTCTGAGGACAGATGAGCCAATTTCTTTGCTTCGCCATGCTTGTTAATATAGTCCACATGGAAGATACCTGAGCATTGCACAACCCAGATGTAAAAATCAGAAGTGTGAGATACAATGTTTCAATGCACAAGGCAGCTGAATATTTAATCAGACGCCAACAGCGACCTGAATTTCACCTATATAATCTTTCTATTCTCTGAGTACTGAAAAGCCTTAATTCTTATAGGAAAGGAGCAAAGTTCTCTCCTTTTGGAGATGAATTGCACCAACGCATTAAACCATCTAGCAAGGTGACACTAAGCATTAGCGCTTAGGGAAGCCTGATTCAACAGCCAGAAACTCCATGAAAATCTGCTACTGCCTTCAACAAGCATCACAGGAAAATCAGAAAAATACTGTGGCCCAAACCTATCAGTCACCACCATTTTATTAAGCCATTGTACAAAGAGCAAGTAAGCAATAGGAGATCCACCAAACGCCCTGACAAGATTTTTATACATTAAGTAGTAAACTTTAGCTGACTGCTGATTCCCCAGTCTCCAGTGGCACATCCCAGAGATGTTTTTGCATATGGATATCCTGGCTCTACTTCTAGGCTGGGATGAGCTTCATGATTTCAGTCCTATTGAAGTCAGCTGAACATTAAAACACATCTGAGTATTTTAATGAAACTGGAAAAAAGAGAAAACCAAAGTGTAACAATCAAAACGCTTGCAGTTGAAAGTGCACTAAGAGAGAAGTATCTCCCAAGATATCTCCCTCTCCCTACAAAGGTTTCTCCTTTTTTGTCAGCATAACCTCCATGTCCTAGCTGTTCACTGTTTTTATCAGTATTACCAGTAAAATACCAGCTATTTAACCAGTAGCAGCACAAGTACCCTCACCAACTCTTCCAGAAAACATCATCCCCAGTGGAAGTGTGATTCTGCCACTTGGAAACTGGTAATTGGGGAGGGGGAAATCATGGTGTTCGCCAAGGCCTTTTTGCCCCTTCCTCTCTCCCTTAAAGCTCCCAAGAAGGACCCTCTGATTTCCCTCTGCCCACTTTCAATCCTGACCACCTAGGCATCCCACGCTCCTAGCTGTCACAGGCAACATCTGGAGTCCTGGACCGGGATGAAGAAATCAGACTCTATAAAGCACTCAAACTAAATACAGACTCTGCAAAGCTGTCATGTGCTTTTTGAAAACATAATCTAACCCAGTCAGCTAAAGCTGCTCCTGTGGCTTCACTCATACCACCTCTGCAGGCTGTGGTTTGTCAGCAGTAAAACCAGAGGAAGGTGCAAGGGAGGAGGCCAGGGCTGTTAAGACAGTTTCAAGAACACACCTTGGTGACTCTACAGTCTCTGGCATGGCCAGGCAGATGAGACACACAACACGTAGACGCTGGAACCACCCTGTCTGAAACCAGCTCCACAATTTCACCTTCCTGCTCCTCGCAGAGAGTCTCTGTGAAGGTATTATATGCTTGTGGCATCTTGTGCTCAGATTACGTGACACTACTGCACACAAGGGTGTGAGAAACACTGTGCTCTTCATCTGCACAGCACCAGACTACAAGAGCAAACCCCATGGGGAGACCACATCCCCACTGTATGACAGCTGCCCTCGCTTTCTGCCTGCTGCTCTCACTCACGTATGGCTGCACACCTTATGCTCAAACCTCTAACAGCATGGGGCAAAAACTTTGAAATATGGAGCGAGCAATGTTAACATCAAAATGTAACCTGCTCTGACTTTAAACAGCTCAAGTTTACTATATCCATCGAGAAGTCTGGGTTTTACAAGTCCAGTTTGCAAATCTCGAGGTCTTCCTTTCCTGAACTTTGTGAATGGTGCTATGCTTGCAGCAGAAAGCAGAGCAGTATGAAGAGAAGCCTAATCAGAGAGATTGACATCAGCAGCAGTGCTGAAGCTGATAAGACTCTGATAATTTGGTTAAAAAGAATGAAACATAAAGAGAGAGTAGACTCACTGAATGAAAAGTAAGTGTGGGGGGGAAGACAGTAAAGGACAGAGGACAGACCAAAGCAGGTGACATTCCCCCAGAACACTCCTGATCACAGCGGTGGGAACACAGTCCATAGGTCAAGGCTGAGAGGTTCCAAGTAACAGAAGATTCTGCTGTACCCTTTCATCCAGAGACACTAGTGATTCTTATCAAGATGATGGCTTACCTGCCCAACACAAATGGTACTGCTCACTCATTTATTTAGCATGGCTACTTACAGTCTTAAATCTGAGAGAGGCTGGCTCAGTTGTTAACATTGCCTTCACTTTATAAAGCTGTTTCTGGTCATGTCAAGGCAGGAATGCAAGAGCAAGAAGTGAGAGGCCACCGTGACATCCCAGGGTGTCACTTCACATATGCTTTGCCAGCTACTCCCCCTCATAGCTGTGAGCAGACACCTACCCTGAGAAAGCAAAGCTCTTCCTCAGACACAGACAGAGAATTCCCTCCCCACTTCACTGCCTTTTGTCTAGAGGACACAGCCTCTCTGAGGAGCTATAGATGCAGACTGGCATGGGCATGGACAGCTGGAGCAGCCTCTTGGAAAAGGCTGCTCAGGCACAGAGTAGTTCAGTCTGGCAAGCATCAGCTGGCAGAGGGAAAAATCCACCTTCAGACCCTGGAGGTAAACCAGTAAGGATAGTTCTTTCAAAGAAATAAAACACCATGAGTTGCTAAAGAAACACAGTGAAAATATATGTTCAGAAAACCCAGAGAGAGCCTGTTTTCCTCTTCAGGCTGCAGCAAAGAGCTGTAAAGGTGGTCATTCAGCCAGGCTTACTGGCCACTGGCAGACAGCACAGAAGCTGTAGCTGGTCCATGACTACTGAGAAACCCCCAAGGTCCACCATGTACACCCCAGCAAATCCCACAGCTCCAAGGCAGCAAGTCCAAGGTAGGCAGGATGCACTAAATCTTGGCATGACATACTGAGGATGGACACCAGAAGTATACGGGGGAATTAGGGAAACGGGCGCAGAGATGCTGGATTTGATGGGCTGGTACTACACACTGCAAAGCCATGACACTTGAGGTTCACTTGTGGCAGCCCCAGGCTTTGATCAAGTAATATGATTCAGAAGGACTTGGTTTGCTCCTCACTCTGTTCCCATTTATTTCAATCCTGCAGTGGTTTGCATGGGAGCGAGACAAAGCTACATGTTTCTGAAAAGCCACACCTGCACAGTGCAGACTCAGTACAGCACCCCTGCCCTTGCTTTCAAGGGCATTCCCATCAGCTTCACAAATATTGCTTGAAAATGTGTTACTGCAAACAAGCATGGTGACTGGAAAAAGGGAGGTAAGGAATGCAGTCCTATTAAACATTAAAAAAAAAATTATTAATTTTATCTACTGGGCATTCTGAGAAAAGAAGATACAAGCATCTGTGCATTCCTTTTTGGTGAGTTTTTACAGGTAGGCAGCTGTTTAAAAGGCAGGTCAGGTGTTGAAGAGAGAGCATGTCTTCACAGCTCTTGTCAGCTACCAAAAATACTTGATTTCTGATAAGAAGTTTCACAGATCTTTGAGATAAAGTCTTATTTCCAACACAGCTTAAGGAAGAGTATCGGGCTGTCTGAAGATAACTGAGTCAAACTCAAAATCAACAGCCACCAAACTACTAAAATCTCTCCTAGAAGCTGTGACTCTCAGCCATACTTACTCAGCTTACTAAAGTCATCACTTTCGTCCAGCACAGATAATTATTTTGACTACGAAAAGGTTGGGGCATCCAGAACACTTGTCTATCACCTCCAGCTTCTTCCCTGCCGTCTCCCTTTACCTCACCCACCCATTTTATCCTAAACACATCTTCCAGCTTCAGCATGGTTGCAGGAAAGGGGCCAGCCACACACCGTGCCAAGGTTTCATGCTCCTTCCAAGCCAGGCAGGCAGACAGCCTTTATTTCATTTGCAGGCTTTTATTTCAGCTGCACCTTCAGAAAGCCTCTGAAGAGTAGGCATGATACAGGAATGACGAGTAACAAATATGACAGAGATAAATTCAAGTTTAGGTTGCGAAATTGCCCTACAAACCCCCAGTCAGAAGGCAAAAAGATGGTCATTTTTACTGCAGCTCTGCCTTTTGAGGTAAAGAAGCATTAAAACTGTCCCTCATGTCCTCTGTAAAAACAGATCAGACTGATTGTAAAAAACTAGTATCTTGCTTCCCTGGGCTCATCCTTGTTTTTACCTCTCAGCAAAATGAAAACAAGAGAGAAATCCGGTGGTTCTAATAATACATGTGTGTTTAGAGACAAGACTTCAGAGTTGCATCTAAGAACACCTCACAGCCATATTAGGTGCTGACTAGATTTCTTTACTGTCATGAAATCAGATTTTTATTTGTTTAGGCTCTCCTAAAGAGCATTCTCTCTCCTTAGTTAAGGCTCTCCTAGTCTTGCAGTCTCAGAAAATACTGGCACAAGCCAGTTCTGATGATCAAGAACACACAAATTTTAAAACAACTCCCACTATAAATATCTGGCATATTCAAATCCCTCAGCCAGCCAATTCAACACAACACAGGCACATTTAAGATATCTAAGAGAAAGCATTTCCTTTCCTTCTCATTCAACAGAATACCTATTGATTCTAAATTAAGTTAATTTTAAATTCAGTCTTCTAATTTTAAAATAATTCTGAAGCCCAAATGGCACCAATTCCACTGAAATGGACACCCCATAAAGCATATCCACTGCAGCCACTAGTGAAGGCACAGCAATCACAAATGGCTTGGTCAGATCCTGTGATCGGTCAAAGGAGCAAAAGGGATGAGTATAAATGAACATACCCGACTCTGCAAGGGGTGACGAGTTTAATTACATACTTTTTTTTTACAAATAACATTTACAATGGGTGCTGAAACATAAAGATACACAGCTCTTTGCAACCTGCTCACAACAAACACAAGCCCTGCCACCTCTCCTCCAGAGCAACCAGGGCCTCCTGCCTGACTTCTCACCCACCGGGAAGAGGCTAAAAGAGGAAGATCCATACAGACTGTCCTTCCAAGCAGGTGGCACTTCTGAATTCTCAGCTGTTCCAGGGTTTATGATTAACAAGCATGCTGCCCTGAACACAGAGCTCTCTGCCGCTGTAACCCTGTGCTGAAGCTCAGGACAAATGGACTTATATTTGAAAAGAAAATGTAAGTCCACTCAGTTCAGAGAAATCGAGAAAAGCTGGATCACCTAGGTTTGTTTGTTTGTTTGTTTTGGTGGTGTTTTTTCCTGCTTTTTGAAAGAGAATGAACAACATGATGACATTTCTATCAGCAGCTATGAGCAGATAGGTTCCACAACGCACAGAAAGCCAGTGCTCCCCTGCAAATTTGCATCCAGACAAGAAAATTTGTAAAAAAATCATAGGTTTGTCTGCTGAATCTTACCAGACAAAAGGTTTGAGGCAAATTTGGCTTGAGACATTATTCTGTAACTCTCTTGAGACACTAATTACCAAAGCCCAGGCTTTCTCACTAGCAGAAGTCAAATGAAGTCCAAATGACTTGAATAGAACAAATCTCTAGAGTAGAAAACAAGATCCACATCTCAGACTGCAGCATGTTTTTAAAGCTTTACAAACTGCTAACAACAAGCTAGTTGTTTCACAGTCCTCTAGAATTCCACTCAGATCCCAAAAGAGCCTTTACCTTAGGTACCTCTGCCTGTCTTTTTTTCTCCAGCATGCACATTCAGATAAAACACTTATCTAAGAATCATCACAGGCAGCCAAGACACCATGGCAGACCTGAAGAAAATCAATCCAAGTGAAATTACAAGACTGAAAAAGGGGAAATTTAGATATAGTTATGAAGAGCAATTTTTTTTCCCTAAAACTACTGCAGTACAAAATTACCGCTTTCCATTAGAGACATAATGTATGTTATCATCTGATAAATTTCAGGAAATCAATGCAAACTCAGACTAATTTTGCAAAACAGCGGGTTCAATACGTCACTACCAAAATTGCCAAGTTGTTTCTCCCAAGACATGGTCAGAGACTCTGGTGACTTCAAGTGCGTAACGACACAAGTGAAAATTAGGGCAGGTCAGACAGAAGCTTTATTAATCATGGTCATGGTGAGAGAACGCTGGAACAGTATTCCCCTTCCGCATCCCTGCCAAGTGACTGCAGAGAAACAAACTACAGAATGTTTCCGGAGGAAAAGGAAAAAACAAGGCGGTGAGGAAAAACAATCATTTAAGTATTTACAAAGCCAGATATCCACCCCTAAGAAGGATGGACTCTAAGTACCTCGCTAATCACCACAAGTGGAAGAAACAATGAATTGCTAAACAGCGTGACAATGTGGGAAACTGGCTCGTGGTAGAGCCATGGGAGTGGCACATCTGTTATTACCCTGGTATTACCAAAAGGAGGGAGTTTGGAACACTTACGAGCAGTCAGCTTTTAGTCAAAAAGTACGTTATTTTAGTAGGATAAACTTCTTATGCATCTTAATTATTAATTTTAGCACCACGATGTAAGATACAGAGGAAAGGGCACTTCCAGAAAATAAACCTCTACTGACTTACACTCTTTCAGTGGCACGCAATCCCCCAGTAATTTCTGTTCCCTGTAGAGGAGAGGCATAAGAATTACTTTGCCAGCTGCTATCCCCGTCTCCACATTACACCCACAAAGTCAGCAGACGTGACCATAAACACAGCTTTTAATTAACACGTTTTCTTTCATTTCAAAAGCTGCCCTCTAAAGGGCTCCTCCAAGAGGAATTGCTGAAACAATTCTGTGCCACTGTTTGACACTTTCGTGAGTAGTATGAATGAGAAGCAAAATTGAATAGTGAGAAATAAAAGGGAGTTTCCTCTTAGGACGCAGACCTAGGCAGCAGGAAGGGGATCGCTCCACCCCTACGAAGTCATGCAGCCTTCAAAAGGTTCAAAACCCCCTGCGCATTTTCGTGTCTCGGTGTTACTCTCAAACACAACCAAGGCGCTCTGTAAGCCCTGGTAAGCATTTCTGAAGTCCAGAGGGGGGTCCCCAGGGGCTGCCTGAAGGGGACAATCAGTACTGTGTCACAGCCTCCCGCATCAGGAGATGGAGCTCACTTCCAGAGCTGGGCAGAGGTCACCCGCTTCTAGCTGCCCTCAGGGGCTTGGCAGGATCAAGCCACAGGGCAGGAAAACCAAGAGACCTCAGCCCACACTGCCCTGTCCAGCAGAGGCTGGGGAGATGCAGCTGCAAGACTCCCAGTTCCTGGCACTTCTCCCATTCTCTACCTCAGACTCCTCCTGACAGCCTTCTCTATCATTTCCAACAGCTCAAGGACCCTGTATCCCACACATACATCTTCATCACCTATCAGACATGGCTTCATTCACAGGCCCACAACAACGGAAAACAGAAAAGACGATCTTCGACAAACCTTTCCACACAAAAGGTGTAAGGTTGTCTTCATCCCAGCAGAGGAAGTGGAGGTGAAGGAGGAAGGCTTGATTCTTCTCGTTCCCATTTGCAAAAGAAAACTAAGAAATTCAGTTCCCAGTGCTGCAAGACAAAGCAGACCCACAAGGAGCAGCGTGTGGGATGGGGCTCTCCCCCAGTTTACTGCTACCATAAAGGCTGCTGTGACTGCTCACCATGAGCTAAAAAGAGCAGCTGTTCCTTGCTTTACAGCACTTCCCTCCCACCTGCCCCAGCCAGCAGAAATCCCATTGCAGCCACAGCCAGTAACGCTATATTGGCAGAGAAACACCATTTCTCAGGGATGGCCACAGGCTCCTCAGAGAGCAGGACTAAAGAAACTTCTTCAGAAAAAATTAAACCTGTAGGATAACTGGGACTTGGTTTCACATCTCGGTGGCAGACCCTAGTTTAAGGGGTAGAAGAAGGGCACTTGGGATCAAACAAAAAGAACCTTTTATTTCTATTTCAAAATCTCAGATTGGCGCTCTTCTACAGGCCTAGCTGAAGGCAGGATTACCTAGCTGAGAGAGGTCTACACTTCAGCATCTAGGATTCATGAGATCCATTTCCAGCTCTGATCTACTTGCTATGAATTCTCCATTTTCATCATCAGCTTATGCTTGCTTTAATTTATGGGTAGAATAGCAGCGTAGCCCAAAGATGTTTCTCAGAGTATCTTTGCAGGACTCAAAATGGTACCGAATTTATCAGGCCTCCGCACTAGTCTTGAGCTAGCTGGGTGATTTGCAGGATGAAGTATCCTCACCAGTTTTCGTTGAATATTCACTAGGCTTGGCTTCCTTTAACCAAGCATCTCATTTATTCCAGGGCCTAACTTTACAAGCCCTCAAAAGAAGAACAGTCATTGTGCACAGAGAGGACTTAAGTGCTCCTGGTATTCCCAATCTCTTTCAGTAAGTGTCTAGAAACTACTTGTAGGAAAAGCAAGAGAGGCCAGATGCAAGGTCAGCTCCTCTAATCCAGCATCCCGGTCATCCAGCATCCACCACCCACCAACTCATTCTGAGAGAAAGAGGCAAAAGACACCGAGAGAGGAAAGGAGCAACAGAGTGAGTCAGGTCAGATTTGCACATACTGCATGGGGAACTGTGGCTATTTTGCATACATCTCATCTCTCTCTATCATGCAATAATGGGTTACACTAGAGAAGACCCAAGCCTTACAGAGGGTAGCCTGCAGCTGGAGGAATTTTTGCTCTAATTACCCCCAGCACAGGATTTTTATTATATTATGGAAACAGAAATACCTCTATCTTTATCAGGTGCCAAAACCAAGAAATTAATGGAAGGTAAACTGGAAGGCAAACATTCAAAAGAGTCCAGAAGACAGGCTTCAGGGTTCCTTCAAATAACACCTCACAATTAAACCACTCCTTCACCCTGGCAAGGAGAGGCAGTAGCTCCTGCCTGTGGTTCTGCACTCATGGGTTCTGTCCATTGGAACACAATGGAGAAGATGCAATTTGAGTCTGGGGAACACAACGCTACAATGACCTTCTTTCAGATTAAGAAACATGAAGGGGTGAAGGCACAAGTTGACAAGGGATTCTGAAAAAGGGAAACAAAATTTACAAACCCTTTTGGCCAAACTCAAGTTTGCTCTCCACAACCATACTCAACACGGATCCGCTTGTACTCTTTGGTGTAAATGAGAAAACTCCCAGCAACAGCTGAACAAGAGAAGGCCTAAGGATGCAGTGCAATTGGAAAGACAAAGCAGAAAACACCCATGAGTCATGGGCCACTCCTCCTTTTTATAAAGAGACAACACAATGCCAGATAACAAAATCTGCCCTGAGACCATCTGCACTCTCCTCTGTTTTGACGCATTTCCCAGGCAAAGTGAGCAGACCTGTCTCCTCACCCGTGCTGCTCAGCTTTAGCTTTCCAGAGCCAGCTAGTGTTATTCAGCATCATTACTGCATTACATGACACGATTATCAGCTCTGCTGGCTGCTCCAGCTCTAGAGCAATCAGCACAAAGCAGCTTCCATAATCTTCTCAGCCCACCAGCCTCAAGACAGTTTGAAGTGCATATAAAAAGCAGACTTACCTGGCTTGCTTCCTTCACAGTCATGCCCCAGTTGACCTTTGGTGTTCAAGCCACAGGTATACACCTCCCCATCTTCCAACAGGAACACAGAGTGGTTTCCTCCACATGCCACCTCCTTGACATTTCTATCGTGGATGAATCCATACACCTGTGGTTCAGGAATGATGACCTGGAGGTTTCTACCTATCCCAGGTTGTCCATAAGATGAGTAGCCCCAGCATAGCATTTTCTCTCTTTTCAGCAAGTCATGTATCCTTCCTGGGCAAGAGAAATAGGGGAATGAATGAGTGGGAATGAAGCAAGTACACCTCAAGTGATCCTACAGAGATCCAGCTGTTCACAGCAGGAGGTGGAAACAACCAGAAAAGGCATTTCCTGCATGACTGTCAGGTTTGTGAACTGTCAGTAAACCATTACACAGACAAAGAGTAATCAAGACAGTTCAGCTGTGGTACTGAATCAGCACCTTCATGCCTTGGCCATCTCTATCTGCAAGGCAGCAGAAATGTTCTGAAACCCAGGATACCGAGCTTTCACTCTGCAAAATTACGCTGCTTCAATAACCAAATACCAAACAATTCCCCAAACCAACTGTAATGCTTTTTAGACTAACAGATCCAAATCTGAACTTTTAGAGTATCATATTTGAGACCACTTCTAAACAAATCTTTAAAAATTTATCTCCAAGGTGGTTACACTAGCCGTGAACAGAACGACACAGGCATTTGTGGTATACTGGCCAACACAGAAATGTGTTATTTCAGACAAACAAAGATTAAGGAGTACTTTGCTCAATTGAACCCAGTCTTGCAACCCAAATTTGCGCACGTACACACACATACAGAACTTCAGCCACACACTGAACACACACACCCCCGAACTACAGCAAGAATTACACAAGAAGCAGCAGTTCACGTGGAGCAGCACACTGACAGTCTGGCCCTGACAGCAATGGACAGGTCACGTTGATGAAGCTTGCCAGCAGTCAGGTGTTACCTTTTGCGCTGTGCTCAGTGAAAGTCAGGGATTTCAGAGTGGGGTACCATGGAAAGGGAAAAAATATGGCAATATAAAAGGTCCAAGGAATTACTTGGTGTGAACTTGATAAAGACAACAGGATGCTAATGCATAAAAGCTCAGGGAAGAAAACAGCATTCCGTAACGACCACATGAAAGATTTTAGTAATACTCCTTTGTCACTCCTAATTTCAATAGGTTTGGCTTATTTGTTAAGCATGCTATACTAATAAGACATTGAGAACTCCTCTGATTGAACTGGAAACTAGTTAAAGCTTTTTTTTTTCCTTTTTTCTTGCAAAGGGAAGGAGAAAGAAGATTAGAAAATGAAAGATCTGAGACATCAAATCTTACGACACATCATGCCAAATTTTCAGCTAAGGCAATTTGCAGCAGCAGCATTTACTAACTTAGCACAAGCTAGAAAAGCAAAAGGTAACCCCTGAAGCGCCAAAGATTCCTTCTCCCACTCTGAGCAGACAGGAAACACATGCATTCGGTTTGTTTCCAAAACCTGGTGCTAATTCAAGCTCTAGGTATTAGCAATAAAGCCTTTCCTAATCTAAGCCCTAAGCAAAGGGTGTTCATCTCTTACCCTTTGCCTGTCAGCTGTGGTCACTTCCACTGAGGCAGGACTGAGCTGGAAGGGGGACAGAGAGGATTGGATTTTCCAGTTAGTACTTCATCAGTGGTGCAGTTTCCTACCACACACTGTTTACTAGGATCTCTTAATCGATGTTTTAAAGTAATGCAGGACCCCGTTTATCTCCAGCAGCCCTTCCTCCTCTATAGTATAATTCAACTCATTCACACCCCCGTGTGCTTATCACTGGCCAGCTCCAAAGCACCCAGAGGAAAATGCAGGAGGTTACAAGGCTGTGCCTGGTTAAATCAGTCATGGTGTACACGCTGTATTTGGTTGCCCTAAGCACAAAAGCCTGCTGGAAGATACCCTCTATGCTGGCTACGCTAAGAATAGGAACGCCGTGGGACACAAGAAAATTGAAGCGTGTGCATGTGCTTTAAATGTGCTTTAAACTGCTACATTTATAGCGAACTCCATGTTCTATCACACCACCAAAAAAACCCCAGCTAAAAATGCATGAGCAACACCCTGAAGGTGGCAGGGAACCGTTTCAAAACTGACACTGGAACAGCAGGATTCTGGGACTGCCATTTCTCTCCGCCTGGGGAACTGCCATGTTACAAAGACATAAGCAGCAATCCTGAAGATCCAAGGATCATGTTCTCTGCTAGGATAAATAGATACTGCCTCTGAGCTGAAAAGATTTCACCGGTATGTGACTCCAACTACAATGACATTGTACCACATGAGCTAAATATTAATTTAGGATACCTTCTAAAAGGGTACCTCAACAGTCTGCTCCCTACAGACCACAGTCATCTTCCCTAGTGCTAGTTTCATTTAAAAACGCTAAAAATACATTAATTACTTTCCTTGTGTTCATATTCCACACAAGAATTTGCTGCTAATGGGCAAGGGAATATGATGTGATTGGTAAGAGATGGGTTTTTCCTCCAGCTAAGACACTACTTGAAACAGAAGGAGTTCAAACTCCCAGTAATCCATATAAACACTAGGGTGATATTTCAGAGTTCAACCCTCCATTCATGCTAGAGGCCAGATTTTCTGAAGCCTCTCATATTTAACAATCCCTATACCAGACACAGAAAATCTGGTTTTCACTAGTTTTTTTAAATCATTTCTATGGACTGCCACCCCCATCTTCCAAACATTTTGCCAATAAATCTCTGTGCAGCTCAGTTTTACAGGAACAGACCAACACTTTCCACTGGAGAGCAAAAACCAACATAGCCACTTACAATTTGAGTGTACAGGCACAGCTAAATATTTCCAATGGCCTGGTGAATTTACTTATGTTGAAGACATTTTAGAAACCATGACTTTAGGACTGGTTTTTTTCTCCCTCTAAAAAAAGCTGCTGGAGGTCTTAATACATTAGATGTTCAAGTAGGAGCTTCGTCCTGAAACACAACGAGGCTCTAAATGACAATTTCACACACTGTTTCCAATCTGATTAAGGCAGTAACTCTTCTTTGACAGTAGCAGAGGAAGTAAAAGTGCATGTTCCACTGCAAACTACCTCTACAAACTGCATACCTTTCTCATACTAAAACAATTACACAAAAAGTTTCTAGTGTAGGCAAGCACTAACACACATGTGCCTGCACATACACATGTATATATCAAGTACATGATTCATATTCACTTGTCTGGAATGTTATATAAGTGATTAATATTCCTAGTGCCCAGCTCAATACACCTTAAAAAAGCTGAATTTTTATCTTCAGAGGACAAACCCCTAGGGCAGATGTTTTTGTTAAATGCATCAGTTAGGGATTAAAGTTCACAGTTCCTTTTAAAAATTAGATTGCAAAAAGCAAGAACTGCAGTACCCAACCACATCACCTATTTCTGTTCTTCACAAATCCCAACACAGCCAGCTTGGTATTCATGTTTCAGAGATAAGAACAGATGCAATGCAGTAAAGCCAGTTATTTGCAGAGAATCCCCACATACTTAAAGGGAAAAAAAAAAAAAAAAAAA
>VZTE01000262.1:3688605-3715777 GCA_013397775.1 Eulacestoma nigropectus
TTAAAAGGAAAAAAAAAAAAAAAAAAAAAAAAAGAAGGAGGAAGATATAACACCACATCCTCAGACCCTGACATTCCAGGAATAATTCACCATCAAAACAGTGAAGTACATACATAGCACAGCTAGAGCTAGGAAAACCTCACACTGTGAGGAATATTTTGAGGAAATCTATTGTGGGTGGAAGACCCACCCTCTGCTATAATAAGGTTCTGCTGACATACTAAGTACATATCCTTTGGTGAAAAAACAGCCCCGGTGGTTTGGTAAAATGATAACGCTGCACATATGATCATGACAGGACGTATTTTATTTTGTCTTTTTCTTTTCCTCTCTCTTTTTAAAAGCTCTCATGCCATGCACAGTCTCTCCTCACAATCACAAGAACATATTCTAAAGTCATTTCCACTCTGCGCCCTTTCTGGGAAAGTCAGCTAAGTAAATATCACGATTGCAACGAACAACACTCAACGCTCAATGCTCTCTAAACAAAGAGATCTGCCAACTGGCAGGGCATGAATAAACAAGTTTTTCCTTCCCTCTTGTTTGTGAGATTTCAGATAGCAAATGTGTTTCTTCTACCAGCATTGCTCAACAATGACGGAATTTACTGCCTCTTTCTGCCACTAAGCCTCCAAGCCCACTTTCTTCTTCCTTTTGCCTCCGTTTCAGTCCAACTCAATGTCCACTGTAAACCAGGTTACGGAGCAAGAGAACACAAGGTGTACCAGCAAATGAGTTAAAGCAGGAGCAGAGTATTTCCACTGCACAGCCGCATGCCCTCAGATGGAGATGCCCCCACAGAAAACACATAAAAACAGACACCTAAAATCAAACATGACAACCCCCCCCGCGATCACCTCCATTTTGCAATCCCAGTAAAAACACCTCTCCCTCCCTGCCCTCACCCCGGACACCCCGGGCTCCTTGGCTTCCTGCGGCTGCTTCCCACGCCCAGACCGACACTTCCCGGCGGGCACAGACCGACCCCGGGGCGACAGCAGCCCCCTGCCCACCCTGCAACCAGGTGATGCTGCAGCAGCAGCGCCGAGCGGCTCCTGCCGCAGCCCCGTGGCCGCCCCGGGCTCCCCGCCCCGGGCCGGGGACGCGCATCCTGCGCCGGGGAGGGCGGCGGGGGCTCCGCCGCGCCTGAGCCCCGGCTCCCCCGCGCATGGGCTCGGTACCGGGACCGACAGAAGCCCCACCGCGGGGCTGAGCTCTCCCTCCCCGGCACTCACCGCCGCCGACCCCGCCGCTGCCGCCGCGGCGACGAGGAAGTCCCGGCCCCGCTGCCGCCGGGAGTGACGCGCGGCGCGGCCAATGCGCAGGGCGGGCCCGGCCCCCGGCGGGCGCAGGGAGGGCCGGGAATCTCTTTTCCCCGGGGCCAGGGCACGGCGTGGGCTCGCGGCTCCTGGCGGTGGCCCAGCCTTCTCAAAGGTGCGGGAATGCCGCGGGAGCTGGGGCGCAGGCGGAGCGCTAGGGACAGCCGGCCCCCGCCCGCTGGGGACGCGGAGCTTTAGCCGCGCCGGCGGAGCAGATCAGTAGCCGCTCTATACACAGCAGAAATCAACGGGTGAAGTTAAGCGCATTCCAGAATTTAAGCTGTTCTGAATGAAGGTCTCAAGGGAAAGCCAGCTTTCCAGCGTTTGAAAATGCGTTAAGCACGGAATATCGCTTACTAATAACAATAGTCAGTTCCTTTCTCCTAGCCTGCTGCTTCTGCATTTTATGTGGCCTCTGGTCCCCTGGCAGGCTCATTTGTTTAGGAACTCACAAATTCTATACAAAGTTTCAACCTCCAAAAAAGGTTTGTTATCAAAGTCTCCGTTGCCAAAGAGAGAAGAGAAAAAAAACAACAGAGGCCAGTGAGCAAGCAATTATGTAACTCCCAAATACTGATTTTCTGGTTTTAGTGCCATCTATTAGAAAAAGACTGTGCTCCACAAGAGCAATGCACAAGCTGGATCCCATTCAGACCACCAAAGTTACAGTCAATATTTGGAGCAAACCTCAGACAGATGTTTGCAAGGGCTCAGGATGGGGGGAAGAAGTCCCTATGGTAAGTCCAGTGCCCACAAGTATTCGTGGCCCTTACGCTACGTCTCTGGCAGTTGGCAGTGCTTGTGCATTTAGCAGACAATGTGTGATGGGTCAGGTAAAAAATCACCTGTATTTGCATGGATCATGCGTGTTTAGAATAAAAAGAGCTACTCCAGTGTAAAATTAGACCTGTGATGTAACAGCTTTGATTTAACCAGTGTTACAAGCAGCTTCTAGAATAACTAAAAGCATAGATAGAGGAAAACATACTTTCTGTGTTTGCTTTTGTTTCTGTTTTGTTTATTTCATCATCTGGAGACCTTTGCAAAATAGAGCGTTTCCCTTTACACTCGGTTTCGTCTGTTTCTGATTGCACAATCAAGGAGGTGAAGATACACACACACAAACAAAAAAAAAAAAAGAAGAAAATGATGAAGCAAAGCCTGGAATTTGTGTGAGGGAGCCAAGAGTCTCTTGTGGAAACCAGTTTTTAACTGGTTACATTTCAGCTTCCTGGAGAACTTCAAGGCTGCTCTTGCACTTCTCTACAGGTGATGCTTGGCTCAGACGAGTGGCCTAAAAACCATCCTGCTGCAGGTTCAATGTACTTTTACTGCCTGTGTGAAGCCTTTTAAACTCACAGCTGAATGTGATGCTCACTCATGTTATATTCTCCTGCATGTTTTATAACAGGCATTGCTTGAGAAAATGTAGACACAACCCAGTGTCAAAAGTAATTTCAGAAAATCAGAGAGGAGTGCACTACTCTGAAGGTCTTTACATATATATATAAAAAGCAGGGATTATTTGAGGACAAATTAAAAATAGCCTTGAAAGCGACTCTGGGCTTTAATCTCCCATGTGATGTTGCATCATACATGATGAGAAGGAAATACCTCCAGGCTCTAAATAAACCTATTATCATTATCATCTCTAATGGGTTATTTTGAATTCCAAAGAAAATACATCTTTTGTGCACTTGTACAGCACAGATCACTCTGATTTCCAAGTCCTACCAGAGGCTTAGAAAACCATAAAAAGGGGAACAACAGCCAGGAGCAGGCTGATGAAGAACAGCAGGCTAAGCTGCCAAACTAGAAATCTGTGGTGATGTGGCAGCATCAGCTGGGCATAAGATGTGGGCAACAACTTGGGTTTCTGCCAGTTCCTTCTTTCTGGAAAAATACACCTGCAGCAGAGTGGTGCCTTTCCTAGAGGATGTAAGCATCCCTGTGATGTCCTGTTTGTCCCAGGGGGGTGAGGGGGACAGGGATTAGGTCTGAGCAGGCCATGTCCCCTCGCTCCCCTCAGCTGGGAGCTGCCATTCTCTGAGGTCCTATTCCATCTCTTCCCATCAACACTCCCATGCCACCTGCTTTCCTGTACTGCCCTGGTGCTTGTGGTGAGTGCTTGAAGGTTTTTTTTACTAATTACTATACTGTACCTTAAAAGGAAGCTTGTTTTTTGTGTTTTTTTTTTAAGTAGGTAACAATGTCATTCTGCGGCACACAGGAAAGACTGACTTGTTCAGCATATACAATGCATCCCCTTGAAATACACTTACATCAGCCTTTGACTACACTTGTGAAGGGCTCCCTCATACCAAGGAGGACAGAGAACACAGACACACTGCCTGCTATGCTTATCTACATAGGCAGATGCATAAGGAAGGAAGAACACAGCTACAGGGGTGAAAATTTAATCCATCATCAGTTAATTTAACACAGTGGAAGTCTTCTTTACACATGGATGTCCCCTGACACATTTAACACACCAAAGAGAAGACTGCTGAAAAATGACTGTTGTTTCTCTCCCTCTCTCCACATAGCAAAATGCACAGGAAACACACATCCTGCCTGACAGTGTTAATATCCTGCCAGTGCTCTGCACTGTTTTGACAATGAGATTCCACAAGCCCTGCCAGCCTCATGTCCACAGGGCTCAGTAGACAGATCTGTTCTGCAAGCCTAAGATTTTATGATTTAATTGCGAAACATCTCCTTAGAAGATATAAACAAG
This sequence comes from Eulacestoma nigropectus, assembly GCA_013397775.1. Classification (NCBI taxonomy): domain Eukaryota; kingdom Metazoa; phylum Chordata; class Aves; order Passeriformes; genus Eulacestoma; species Eulacestoma nigropectus. Next base: position 3,692,662 of record VZTE01000262.1, read on the forward strand.
CATGACAAATATCACAGTTATCACACTAAATAACAACAAATTATATTATTATAATGCATTAATACAGCTTTTTCAAAAGTCTAGGAATGATCAAATTTTCCTCCTAAGAATTTGTCACAGATAAGTCATAGGCCATATCCAGGTGACCACAGACTGCTCCTTCAATTCACAGTCTCGTTAGAGTTAGTTGCTCCCCAAGAGAACCTTTAAGTAACAGAGATGAAAACCTTACCCCAGCTTTGCCTTTCAAGGGTGACTGCTTAGCACATCCAGGCTGTGCGCTTGCTAATGTATAAATGTACAAATCACAGAATCACTGCTGCTGGGAGCTCACTGTCTTAACACAACCAGAACAGTGTGGACCCTGCCTGCACAAATATGTAAATACCCTTGGTTATCAGCTTCCTTCTCTGAAGTGTGCCAAACAGGAGTCTTCTTTCCTACATTTACAATCTAACTATGAGGTATCTGGTCTAAGCTCAATTTTATAAGCAATGTAAAATCTCAGCAAATACACACACTCAGGTGTTTATAAAGTGCAGTAAAAATAAGGCAGGGTAGAAACCACTAAATTGGAGTAATTAAGAGAAAATATGACAAGTGAAACAAAGACCTGTTTTCTTATTTTTGCTTTAAAGTGTTTCTATCCCAGAGTTAGGCAAGGCCAAAACCTTCATTATGCTCTATGGCATAAAGCAACTTCTCTTTGAGTATTTTTTTACTGCTGTATCTGGGGAGGAACAAAATGAAGTAGCAGGTACTGGCATAGGGACAGACTTCATCTGGATTTTCTACTTGAGGATCTGCAATGCAAAATCTAAAACATTCCAGCCAATAGCCAGTGATTCGATCAGATCCTGACAAAAAAGCTGAAGGAACAAAAAAAAGAAAAAACAAGAACAAGTTAGCAGATTAAAAACCAAAACAAAATGATGTTAACTGAAAAACATGAAAATAATTAATGTTAATGAAAATCATGAAGAGAAATTAGTGTAAACACACGGTTATTTTCCTAAGCTAATTATTTTGCTTTGTTGAATTTGCACCTGAATACAGTTTAAAGTCTCTTACCTATCCATAGTAATTACAAGCCCTGGTGTACCTCGTATTATAGACTTTGTGGATGAGAAAGGCCAGGTTAGGTCTGATCTTCTGCCTTTAAAAAGGATGACCTGGCTTCTGCAACCCTTTGAGAAAGGTAAACTGCTTACATCAACACAGTGTTCTCACACAAACTGAGGCCTTTGACCAACAAGACAACCACAAAAGCAAGGGATAAAGTTACTGCAAGCTTCAAGGTGGTCTGATGCACTCAGGCAAACCTCAAGGGACGTGAGGAGGGTCAGAACTGTCCCTGTGCAACTCTTTGGGTTACTTCTTTGTGGTTTTCACTAGAAAATGTGGCAGCAGCAGGGGCGAACGTGTTGAAAAGCTACAGTTTGGAACTACTATAGCAGTTTTTATGTGCAACCATGTAGAATGTGTGTTGTGGGGGAAAGAAAAGGGTTATGAAAAGTTTAAAATGCCTGATATATTACCAAGAAACATTTTCTTATTTTCTTCTGGTAGCTTGTGAAACACAGTCCAAAAATTCCTGATGGTTTGATCTAACTTCTTATACTGTCTGTACATCACATTCTGTCAAAGAGACAAAAATAAAACAGGCCAGTTAATCCTCAATATTTCCATTTATGTTTAAAGCAACATTTTATCTGATACATTTTATAACCCTGTTCACAGATATTCAAATCCCCTTAACCTCTGGAATCTGCTTGTTCATTTGTTTTTCTGAGATTCATATGACAGTCCCCGAGTTACGGCTTGATACTTATTCCCCTTTATTCTTGTAGCTGATGTATATTAAAAATAGAACATCGACACAAATCAAAAAAAGTGAAAGCCCTTCGAGCTTCTGTCCATCTGTTCATGACCTATGCACTCAATGAAAGAACAGGTCAGAAGCAGTTTATGCTTAGCAGATAGAGCAGAAGGACACTGTGCTTGTATACAATACCTTTTCCAGCAGATGCCAGTCAAATGTTGTGTGTCCCTGGAGGAGAACCTGCAGCTCTTCAGGGAAAAACATCTTCCAACTTCTAGCTGGGCAGCCTCTTAAGAACCCTTGCATAAAGTCCTCAAATGGCTTCTGTACTGATTTATTGAATATATAATTCACATACAAATCAACATATTCTTTCCTGCAACAGATACCAAACTAGCATTGGTGGTGCTTTTCCAAAAGGAGAATTATAGAGAACTTTATGCCTTATTCTTTTATTCCATATGACCTGCTGTGCTGTACAGACACAGTCTTCACTGAGACCAGTCGTCACTGTCAATCAGCTATTCACTAAATAAGCTGGCAGCATCTTCACAAATAAAAGAGAATGCTGGCCAGAACGGTTTCCTTTTGGTAACACTCCTTGTACTTCATGTGAACACTCCACTGAAATCCTATCAGACACCTGATCATTATAAAAGATGGAACCTAGCAGACCTAACTCCCACTGAATGCCCAAGAATTTCTCTGAAATCGAAATAAATATTTGCACAGCTGCTAATCAATAGTTTCACTCTTCTCTCTACTTGTGATGGGGATTTGTGTAGTGACATTGTACTTGCACAATCAACTCAATGTAAATGCTGTACTTCAAGCTTCTTAAATAGCCCTTTCATGGATCCCTATGGGTCCTCAGGTCATCTGCATAATTCAGGACACAGAATTTCTCTCTGTCCTCTGTGCCAAGATTAATACTGACACAAAGCCTTATTGATAGATTGCTCCTTCTCCTTTATGTACAAGATACATTCCATATATGTAACTAAGCAGGAAACATTTTGCTCTAAAAAAAACCTTACAGAGATGTACCTATAGCTGGGTTTCCCAGATAAATCATCTGTACTTCCCTGAAAATACTGTTCAAGGTTATTTTTTAAATTTGTTACGAATTTTCCTGTTAATGCCAGGCATCTGCATATGCTGCTACCAGGTTTTCCAAGGATCCCCTTCTCATCCACTGCTTGCACAAACTGACAATGTCTGGCACATATGCAGCAAGTACAGCAGGAACTGAAAGTGTGCAACCTATTGGACCAAGACCAATGGCACAATACAGAGGTCAATATTTTCTAACAGTATATGGCGATGGGTACAGACATGTTATTTCATACACTTGTAACAAGACAACAGGATAAGAAATATAGAAATAAAACTGACCTGTTATCCTTAGTGACAGGAATGTTGGCACCATTTTTTTTAAGTTCAACAACATCCGTGGAATCTCCTCCTTCCATTATCTATGCAAATAAATCAAAACACTGGCTGCTATATCTGACAGATATATACGTGCTACATCTCCCATTCTTCCTGGAGGGTCTGACATAGCACTCCCACTAGTTTGAGTTTACAGACAAGTTGTGTCATTTGCACTGGGACACTGTCTTGCCCAAGCACCTACACAGGATGTCTTACCGTGAAGTCCAAGTCCAAGCTATCACATTCTTCATTCAAAATTCTCCGAAGACTCCTGTCAAAAAACAAAAGGGAAAAAAGAGAGAAGAAACATGACCATTCAATGCACTTTCAAATTCTGCTGAAAACTATCCTTTGAAAAGCAGTATTTAAATGTATATATATACACAACACCTACACTCATACAAAACTGTCATATATGGCCCTGAAATTTCATCATGCTGCTGCCATGAGCTGAGCACAAATGCCTCCAGTAAATAAAAGTTTCCAGGCAAGTCCATCCCCATGCCCTGTGTGGACAGCTTTACACAAAGTTCAGTGACAATTGGGCTTGGGACCACAGCCTCGCTTCCAGACATTATCTAGTGAGGAATTAAATGTGGACCAGTGGGATGATCTGGGAGAATTGTTTTGGGGTGCAGCACCTCTCCAAGTATTTCAGGCAACCTTGTGCTCCAATTCACTGAGGAACCTCAGTTTCTTTAGCAACTCAGGAATTTACCACCTCAACACAGTCACTGGCTCATGGGATGGAGTTCTCATCTTCTTGGTTGTTTATAGAACTTGCATGGAAAGCTGGGCTACAGGGGCCTAGAAGCATTATGTTGGTGGCAGCAGCACCTCTCCCTGCTATGTCTGCCTGATATCTCCTCTCCCAGTGCATGGAAACTCTGCACAAGAGTTCTCAGAATTGGCACAACTGCAGCATTTTGTAATACTGTACTTGTGCAAGACAATATTGTGGAAATTGATAATTAGTAAATCAGAGAAAAAACCCCAATATTAATAATTGGGTCCTTAGCTCTTTCAAGTCCAAACTACAGCCCAAAGTGTTTTGAACAATATATTCACAGTGTGGATTTAAGCTCTTGTGGAGCAGAGATCTGACACCACCTACGCCATGAGGCTTGCTTTTTGTTCTGGCAATGCCAGCCTCTGAGAGCAACAACCATGCCCTGGACAAGGACCTCCTTGGAAATCTACGGCTTCTAGCAGCTTCACAATGGCAAATGTAGATGCCACGGGGGCCCCGAATTCAGCCTCTGGGATCTCCCTATGCATGGTCAAGGCAAGAGACCCAGCTGACACTTGGGCCATGCCTGGCTCATACCGGCCCGCGGTTGGCAGCAGCTCCTCAAGGTCCTCCAGGGTGGGGGCCAGGTCCAAAAGCTTTTTGTAGAGAGCCCTGGGGAAGGGGAAGGGCACCATGCACTGGTTAAACAAGGCCATTCCACACAGTGTCCCGATCAAGAGGAAGGTGTCCTCATCCTCACAGCTCGAGGCCTGTTAAGAACAAGCACACCAGGAAGCCATGATTGCCTTTTCCTATGGGTGGGCCCCTCATCCACCCCCGCAGGGCTGCCTTACCTGTCTGGGGAACCACACAAGGCTGGAGGAGAAGAGGCAGAAGGCGCCAGTGCCGGGCTGGCAAAGGGTCCTGGCCGCGATGCTGAAGAGCTCCTGGGACACCCCACCATTGTCCACCCCCTTCTCACCCACAAAATACACCTGCAAGACCAAAGACACCCATAGATAGAGACACCCATGTTGCCCACAAAATCAGATTCCTTACCTGGTGTGCAGCAAGCCAATAATTACACACCCAAGAGAGAGACACTGATTATTTGTTTCAGGGCTGTGCCAACCTGGCTACTCGGTGGTATTCCACAAATCAAGCATACCCTACCAGACTTTTTGAGCCATTATTTATACACAGAAATTCAGAGTTACTAACTTTCCAAGTCTGTTATGCTTGGTTAGTAATTTCCAAACAAGTTACATAACCCCAGCTAACTTCCACACACCCTCAGGGGAAGGGTCTTCACCTGGGCAGGGGTCTTTTTGCCCCGTGAGCATGATTTTTAGTTCTGTAATTAACACAGTTCAGCTACAGGATACGTGGACCTTGAGTATTTTGCCAAGTTAGCAATGTCTATACAGACATACACCAACACCTCGATTTACTGCATCCTTAAGGCTTTTTAGTTCCCGGATGTCCTTGGCTAGAATGCTGGCTGCTGCCTGTTCCCACTGGCTAGTTCTCCTTTCTTCCTGATTAGGCTTGAAAGTGTACGAAGATCTTAACACCGAAAACCACCGTGACTCGAGATAACCTCGGTACGTTCTACATGGCGCAACACGCGCAACGCCGCCGAGGCGCTCGCGGAGCGGGCGCGGCGCGGGGCGGGCTGTGGGAGGGCTGTGGGCGGAGGAAGCGCTGGAAGCGGCGGCCATGCTGCGCGGCCCGGCCGTGCTGCTGCTGCGGCGGGCGGCGCCGGGTGGCCCCGCGCACGGCCGGCACTGCCACCGGCAGCGGGAGCAGGGCTCGGGCTCAGCGCGGCCGCAGCCACCGGAGCCATCGCTGCTGCGCTTCCTGGTGTGCCCGCTCTCCAAGCGGCCGCTGAGGTGAGGACGGGGCGGGGGAGCTGCGCCCGAGCCCTGGGCAAACCCAGGTTAGTCACTGCTCCTCATGTTTTGCTTGGATGTTTCTCCCCCCCGACTTGGCTGGCTAGGTACGAAGAAGCTACGAACGAGCTCATTAACGAGGAGCTGGGCATCGCGTACCCCATCATCGACGGCATCCCGAACATGGTTCCGGAGGCTGCCAGGATGACGCACAAGAAGCCCCCGGCCGAGGGTTCGGAGCAGCCCTGAGGAGCCGCCGGGCACGGCGGTACCGGGGCCTGATGGCCGGAGCAGGGCTGCTGCCCTCCCTGCCCACGCTGACTGTGCTCGTTCCCCTCCTGTCCCTAGCAGGCCTGTTCTACTCGGCCAGCGTAGACGAAGCCTTCCCCCAGGGCTGCACCAGCACAAACAGCCTGTGTTTCTACAGCCTCCTCCTTCCGGTTACAATACCAGTTTATGTGTTCTTTCACCTGTGGACCTGGATGGGGATTAAGCTTTTTAGGCACAACTAGTGTGATGCCTTTGCTAACCCCTGGGCTTCTCTAAATCAACGTAATTTGTTTAATCTCATCAAGTGTTGCACTTCTTTTGAGAGAGTTTCCTTCTGGCACTAGTGACTGGCATAATTTTCCCGGTAGTGTCTGAAACTGTATGAAGCAGCAGCCCATTGTTAACTACTGCTAATGCAGATGAAGAGTAGGAGTAATAAGAAACACGAATTCCCTCTGTTTTATCCCTTCAAGAGTGTTGTGCATTTGTAGTGGCACTAATTAAAACTTCCATTTTCATGAGGAAAAACTGTACCCTGACTGAATAAACTAAATTAAAATTAAAACATGCAATGATATGAATCCCTCTTTGAGAGCTTTGGGGTTTTTTAACCAGATGTGTGTACTGAAATATGTTTGTCTCACTGTCAGAAGAGCAAAAATTAAAACTAATCAGGCTGGTGTTTAATAACAAAACTTGAGATGAGTTAAACGAAGACATTTCTTTCTTGGATCATACCCATGTCTGTATATGCAGTACCTGCAGCTCTTTTCTTTCTAGGGCCACGATGAGAGTGCCACATGCCAAGTTCTCAGAATTGTCTGAAAAACTTCCTAACAGGACACAGCTACGAAGGGGATAGGTCAATGCTACAATGAAGGTTTCTTTTTTATATTTAGCTTTTGGATAGTTTGTATCTGCAGCACAAAACACATTCATGTCCTTTACCTGCTGAAAAATGTAGAAATGCAGCAGCAAGTTGTAAATGCTGCAGACCATAGTTTCCCTGGGTGGGATACTAACAGTGCAGTTACATTTTTCAGGCTGCTGCTGGGCAAATAATGCTGTGATGCACAGTGTGAAAGGCAGTGCACACAAGAGGCGCGCCCAAAGGCTGACTCGAGCTAAGGGCAGCTGTTTGTCAGAGCTTGTACAATCGGCGGAGACTCGGAATCTAGAGGACAGTACAGAGCACACCCTCACTGCCTCCATAAATAAATGCCTCTCTCAGTTGGTGTAGTGAGGAATCGGGAAGGGAAGGTAGCTCTGGGAGCCATTGTGAAGCTTCTCCTAAATAAATGGGAAAGAAAAGCTTTGACAGCTCTGGTTGGCAAGAAAGCTCACTTAGAGAGCACCAGAACTGGGTAATAGGGCACCAAGGTCCGTAGGTGCTGTGGCACAGGCGTGGTGCCACACTTTGTGTTAGCGACAGGTGGGGCACGCAGCCCCTGAGCTGAACTCTGCTCTGGGCAGGTGTCCTGTTCCCACATCAGCCACCTAATGGCTTTTGCAGGGCAGGGCCAGCATCATGATTCCTGCAGGAAATGCAACTGCCACAACCTTTGGATCAGTGTGGAAGCCGCAGATTAAAGGCACATGGAGACAGCAGCATTGTAATCATATTCCCATCTCTCTGGCCAGTACCTTCCTTCCTTTCCCTTCGGACAGCATCTCCATGAGAGAAATGTCATTTTGTGGCTGTGTTGATTGCTGACTCCTCAGGCTGGTTCCCCAGACACTGGGGTTTTCATGTACAGCAAACTAGTATAGAGTCTCAGAAGTCAGTCTAGCAGCAACAGTACTGGACTTTGACAACCGAGCAATTCTATTCCATTACCCCAAAGCAACCTCACAGTAAATAGCACTGCCACTTGCATTTAACTTATGCCAACAAAGCTGCCTGGAATAAGAATGTAAAATACTGCCCTCCAGATTTATTCTACACCATCTATGGAACATGTTTTATAATAATTTGATGAGCAGTTCTTTTGTTGTATGCTCAGAGGATACTGAGACCCTTCTACCAGTATTCACTAACACTGAAAATCAAGGAACACTGCAGCAAGATACTTAGAGCTAACAAGTAATACAATTTACTATCTTACCTTTAAGATCTTCCTGAAATGTTGATTTGAGGCAGATTTTAAATTTTTCCATATGTCTTGCAGAAGGCATTGTCTTCTGACACAAAAATTCCATGCTTCATGTAAGCCTCTAAAGGGCATCTGAGGATTGAAGTAATGGTCTGTTAGCAGTGTGTTTATCTTTTCTGATTGGTAACAAAATTGGCTGCACTTACAGTAGTGATCTCGGACAGAGCCTTGCATTCTGTAATATGAATGTGGATCTTGTTTTTCCTGTCAAAGATGCATGGATACTCTCTCAGGTTCCATAGGACTGTCTGAAATGACAAGGGAGAAAGGACAAGACATGTTGATTTTTCCCTTGTGAAATCAGAGTTCGGGGACGTGTGCAGACTGAACTGCCAGTCTGTACCCTGGCAAACTCCCGTGTCTCTGAAATGAGCCCTCGTGTGCATGAGCACTACACTAACAGAGGTTCTCGTCCTAAAAACAGCTTCTACACACGCCGGTGAGTGAGAAGCAGAGAGAGGCATCTAACCTCTCTGTGCAGACAGACACTTGCCTACAGTAGTGCCTCAAGAATAAAACAGAGAGAGTGATTTCAACAGCAGCTTCCATAATTCAGCTAAACCAAAATGTCCTGGATACCCAGGTTATGGTACATTGTTTTTAAAAACTGCTGGGTTTATTATATCTAATACCAAAACCAGATACTGATATAAAAATAAACTAATTCAAAGTGTTACACCTCCAGTGTGATAAGGCAGCAACTTCAGGTAATGTCCTAATTGGCTTTTGATTCTATGTTTTGTTTCTCAAACCTCCTCCTCCACTCTGGTTACTTGGTACAAAATTGGTACATTAGCAAATAAAAGCTTATGAAGGAATTAGGCAGTTGCCCTACAAACTCCAGCCAAGTTGCAAGAAAGTTTACCTTTTTTTGCCAGACGAAACCCCTACTATGCACATTTCCATTTCATACTGCTTTCTCTGACACTGACTGCGTTTGGTAGCTAATTTTCACTCCCATCAGGAAATGCCACGGATTATTTTTTATTACCACGGCTTTGTTTTAAGATGTAAGTAAATTGAAATGCTCAGTAGGGTTTCTAAATAAAACTTGAAAGACACCTCAAAATATTTCTCTTAATTAAACTTAATAAAATCCAGAGTAACATGAAGTACAGCAACCAACCCTCGTGCTGCTATTTCACAGTGATTACTAGTTCAAAGCAAACAGAGCTGCTTAAGATGCTGGAGGGCAGCTCCAACTCTCAGAACCAGGGATCATCTCAGGAAAGGCACTATTGTAGCTGCTGGAACATTGGGATGGTAAAGGGCTTGCATAATTTAGAGGACTAGAGGACTAGGGAAAATGAAATGTCTTTGAGATGTGTTGGGTTAGTCTCTAGAGTTGACTTCCATATATATATATATCAACTATTTAAATAAAAGGAAAAAAGAGTGTTTCACACTGCTCGTAAGATTTATACTTACTACTGTATCATACCACGAACTTAAGCTGATAATCTCTCTCACTTCAGGTACATAGAAGTTGCTTTCGTCTACTCTGAAACCGGTTCTGGAGTTCACCTGCATTGAAACATGCAGTGTATCAGCATCAGTGGCAGCTGAGCTACCACTAGTGTGGCAGGACAGGACTGACAGGGCTTTCTTCAGAAAGGGCTCTGAGACCCTGCATGGGAGTTAAGGGATAGAAGTGCTACAAGTGGCACAGTGCTCCACAGTGAGAAGTCTCAGAAAGCCATGTATAAACTAGCAGGAAAGCAATTTTCATTTACAATTAAGATCCCTTAACAGGACTCCATCAGGAAAGGTATGTTTCCCTTGGAGTCTTTCATGTTGCAGAACACCCTGTGGTTCCCTGTTCATGTTCCTACTTGTTGCCTGGAAAAGATATTTGCAGGGGGACAAGGAACATGTAAAGCTCCAGGTCATGTAATCACTTACAGAGGAGCAGGCCTGCTGCATTTTTGAGTTTATTTATCTGCATAAATACAGATTTGAGAGTCTAAACTTTGAGGCCCAATTCTGCCTTCTCAGCCAAAAGGATTTTCAACTCTGAACAAAATTTAACAAATCTCTCTGATTTATGTGTGCTTGAGCTCTTGACTTTCATAAAATTTGAACATCTCCACAGAAAAAAGTATGGTTGTCCAGAAAAGTACAATTATTGCTCCCTTTGTTCTCCTTGTTCATGTGCAGCTAAAGAGGTTCTAATACTGTTGTCCCAGAGAATTTGTCAGGTTAACAGGCTCTTAAAGCATCACAGAGCATTACTCTGACGGCCACAACGTGCCAAGCAGGTAGGTTGTCTTTTACATGCTCTGAGCAGTTATTGGGGTGAAGGATCTCACCAGCAGAAAGGGGAATGGGCATGTTACATAGAGGACACCAAATCCATAGGTCTGTAGGCATCAGTGGATGCACTCCTGACACCACTGAAAGCGTTCTTCCCCTGCCAGGGGCTACAACATGCTTTAGCTCTTCATTTCTACAGAGGGTCATTTTGGCATGACTCGAGCAGGACTCCTTCAAAATTGTGCTGATGTAGAGCCAAAGAGATTCCTGAAGCAGTGTCAAACCGAGAGAATTTAGCAAGTGAGAAGTATTAAAATACTCTAAGCTACGTTGGTACACCATGTCTAGTTGGGATCCAAGCACTCTCTCACCTGGTAAAGCCTCTGCAGTATTTGCAGAGGCCCTGTTCCAGCTGAGTACAGGCTGAAGAGGCAGCCTGGCCCCCTGGCTATGAGCTCCAGGAGAAATTGCTGGGAAACCCTCTGATACACAATGACCAGCTCCTTGAAAAAGGATGTTTCTAGATTTGACCACAGGCATTCTGTAAAGAAAACAGCTAGTGAGGTCACAGGTAACATACAAATCAGTGCAATTTGTGGATGAAGCTGTTTTTTCTCTTTTTAGCAAATGAATTAAGCAAAAAAACCCGTTTAAGCTTGCACTACAAAAATGAGTAAATCTCAGATAGAATTTTTTAAATTCTTGTGTCTTGCTGCATAGTCCCCATGTTTCTATGTCTATCAAAAGCAATTATTTCAAGCTCTGGAACACATGACATCCGCGATAATAACACTTGTTCTGCACCAGAAAATGACCAAGTATTTAAATCATTCAGTCCTATCATCATGAAATCCTACCAAGAGTTTGCAGGCCCTCTGGCTGGAGCTTCATGATGGCTTGAGCCATCTCGAGAATCAGAGAGTTTCCATGCTCCCCCTGCAGAAGGAAAGGCAAGATCAAGTAGACCCTGAAATTTTCAGGTGAGGTGGGAGAGGAAGACAATGACGGCAGTAAGTTCTTAATCTCCTTTTGCACCTTCAGAGGGAAAAAAAAAGAGACAAGGGTTAAAATGGAATTATGTCTTGCCAAAGTAATTAGGTTGGCATGAAATTCCCAAGTTTCATGCACAAATCCAAAGCTCCTCAGTATCTGTGTAGTGAGCATCCTTATATCAAATTCTTACCTCCTGGTAGACTGTTTGGTTTTTACTGATCTTCTCGTAAAACCGTTTCACTTCTGACATGTCTACGCCTGAGACTTCTTTGGAAGTTTTGAAATGTTTGTCTCTATCACAACATAAAAAAAAAAAAGAACACTAAATAATGTTTTTTCTACTGACTGAATAATGAAGCATTGTAGTATTAGAAAATACTTGGAAAGTTCAGCCCCAGCTTCAGTGGGTATAATTTCACATGTTCTAAGAAGATAGACAACACAGGCCACTGTTTTGTGAGCTGATTAATATCCTATCCTTTCTGTCTTGTGTGGCTGTGAACTATTACTGGTAGACTCCTGTATTTCACCCTAAAATGACTTCCACTTCAGTGCCAGAAGGAGTTATTATGGATCCTTTGATAGCTGTAATATTGCCTGAAGGGATTATCATCATCTGCCAAATATCACTAAAGGATAATCTTCTAAAATGTGAACTTCTCTAGCACATGTCAGTAGGACCAGGGCTCTAAAAATCTTAATATTAGCTTGAGCTTTGAAAAATAAAGAAATAAATAAAATACTTGCTTCTTGGAAATTCAGATAAAATGAATCTTTTCTACATATGTGGCCTAAAATAATACTTTCTGGTCTGTTTACATGCAGCCAATATATTCTGTTATGTCTAAGTCAGTGTGTGCTACCTTTTGTCCAGGAAGCTTCCATTGATGCAAGCCTCAGATGAAAAGATCAGTCTGATATTCCTGATAGTAAAAAAACAAGAAGTCAATCCTTTCAAATTCAGGTTTTAACTCCGAAAGAACAAAAAACATGTGTATGAGTGTGTCTGCACCTGACCACACAAAACTTTTCTTAGCACCACTTCACTGTCAGTGTTGCAGAAGACATTGTACTCGAGGAGTTACTGATCTTTGGCAAGCCACCTCTGCTCTCCTGGGCCTTGTAAGGGAACCTGCTCAAGTGCCCCATGCCAGCCAGGTGTTATCATGGAGATATCTCCTCCTGAAGGGTCAGAACATTAGCTGCTTTTGTTTCTTATGCAAAATAAAAGGCAGCATTGGAGGGAAGAGAATCCCCTCCACGGACAGGATCTTTGTAGCATGTGGAGAGAAAATCCATCAGGCTGTAAATGGACTGCTGCACAAAACCTGCAGAAACTGAAGGGACATTAGACTTACTCACTCCTTGTATTCCTGGTTCTGTTCTTATTGAAGCAACTATTTTATCAAGCAATTTGCTGTCAGGCCCTTTCTATTGAGATCTGGAATGAGCCCTCTCACCCTCTCAACAACCACTTTTCATATGATCCAACTGTTCTAAAAGTGGTCAGGGAAACACTTAGTACCAAGTTAGCCAGGCTTTTGAAATGCTCAAAATCAGCAGCTGGAGTCAGTTTCCCAAAGAAATTTACCTCCCATACAAAACGTGAGAAAGACTCTAAGTGTAAGGCATCCCACAGTACGCATACTGCTTTTGAAAATGGGTAATTAAAGAAGTGACCACTAATTTTTAAATGCTGGCTCAGCATTCCGGTTTGGGTACTCTGGATTAGGCTTTTTGCACAAGGCCTTGTTCTGCAGGCAGGGTCTTTCACTGATTTAACTTGTCAGCTTCTCATCAACTTTACAACCATTCTGTGCAAGAAGAGGACAGGCTTCTGAAGCCATGCAGTACATCTGCTCTGCTCCTGTTGCTTATTAACATCTCTTTTTCCTATGCAAAAACTAGGTGAGAAGTGCTGGTACAAGATTGTGCCTTGGCTAAATTCTTGAAAAACAGTTCCTACTCCTCCAGAATAGCCTCCAAAGAAGAATAATTTTTAGAAAAAATCATGTATCAGGAAAAAACCAAAAAACAACCAAACCCGAATAGCAAGTTGCTGGTTTACTTTTTTATACTCTTCCAACGTTTAGATTTAGAAATCCATGCATCCACTTCTTTATCCTCCAGAGTGGCAATTCTGTTCGAATACGAATTCTGTGTGAAATGCATGAAAACATTGAAAAAATTAAAATTGTAGCAGATGGGATTCTCTTTTTTAATCCAATCATTATAAGAAGATTTCAGCCTAAGTATGAACAAATTAATGGTCATCTAGGATGATCCAGATGCATTAACCACAGAACATATATAATTGCAATACAAGTTAGTTTGTAGGTAAGCACAGAAAAAACTGCAATAGACGTATACAAAATTGGAGTGCTACAAGCACAATGGAAAATCCAAATGTTTCCAGCAGTAATGAGGACAGTGGTAAATCAGAAGCTATGATCAAATGTGCACATACCTTGTTCTCCTCCCTGCAACGGGCAAAACTTTGGTTTACTCCTGCAATAATTTTAATCTCCTTTTTTGATGCACCCTTTTCTGTGAAAAAACAGAAAGATTGTCATTTGAAGAGACAGTCATTATCTTCAGAGAGTTAAGTGCACAAAACTGGAACAGCAAAAAAACCCTTCAGATAGTAGTTATTTGTTGAAAGTTTGATTCTGTGAGGCCATTACCCATGATAATCAAGCAGCAAATGGAATAATTCCTGGTAGAATTTGTTGAGGTGGCCAAGCAAGCATGAGACATAATGTTTGCCTTTCAGTGTAAAGATGAAATCAAGAAAGCAAACATTTCCATGGAAGAAACAAATATAGATTGTATACATCATCAGGGGTCATTACTCTGGCAGGATTTTCCAGTATTCACTGGTGAATTGATGGGAAGTGGTATCAACTGATTGGGCTTCCTCTCATCTTCCAGTTGTCCTTCATCACCAGAACCAAAGAAATAGAATTTGTCCAAGGAAGGGACATAGACCAGAGTGTGTTGTCTGTTCAGGAAAAAAAAAAATGTCATAATAAGCGAAAACCACTGGGCAAGACAGAATAAAATGTACAGATACATTTTCATAGTGTAGACCTGAAGCTTGTCTTTAGAAGTTCTGACAGTCCAGATAAAGAATTCGTTTAACCAAAGTGTTAGAACTCTTCATTGCATAAACATTCAGCAATAAAGACACATATTAACTCAGATTTCCTTTACTATCCTCTAATGTTTGTGATTTACCTCGGTTCCACATACAAAAATAGTGTTACACCTTGCTTGCTTCACACTTTTCCATTTCTAAAAGTGCAGCTTCTGTGCTGCTGAGCCCGATACCAAGCCCAGGTGAGTTGTCAGGAGACTTTTTCTGGCCCAGTTCCAGGAGGGCAAAGTGAAACTGGCTAATTATCACTGCTCTTCAATTCTTACTAAGAACCCACCAGTTTGTCAATTTGGATGGGAATGCATTGACTTTCCCGATGCAGACTTTTGACAGTCCTTTGCCCTTTGGAACGCAGTACATCCTTTGTTTATTGAAAAAGACCATGGGCTTCTGGTGGTTTTTGCAGCTCTCTCCCTCTGCTCACCAGGGGCTGAGGGTTTTGCTCTCACTGGGGCTCTGGCAGGAGGGTGGCTTATACTTGAAAACATTGAAAAAATGAAAATTGTAGCAGATGGAATTCTTTTTTTTTCAAGACAATCATTACAAGAAGATTTCAGCCTAAGTGTGAACAAATTAATGGTTATCCAGCATGATCCAGATGCATTAACCACAGAACATATATAATTGCAAGTTAGTTTGTAGGTAAGCACAGAAAGATGGATACTCTGACAGTGCTGACCTATTGGGATACAGGGATTTAAACATCTTAGTGACTCCCGTCCCTACTGTTCTTCAGTGATTCCCCTAAGGCACTGGCCTTAGAAGACATGTCATTGGCATTTCCCACCTGCCACAGACAATGTGTGAAACCCTTGCTCCCCATAGCTCAGCAACCACACGAGGCAGGAGTTCATTCCGGGTGGAGTTGTGACCCAGCTGGCCAGACCCTCCTGCTCCAAAGGTGCACACCAGCCCCTCCTTGAAATAAAGAAACAGACAGGATCACCGCATTATTGACAACATTCAAAAGGTCACAACCAAGAGTGAGAGCCAGCAAGATACAACATGTTATGTGGGACTTGATTCAAAACATCCCTGAGTGAAACATGAGGAGAGTTCACTTTGCATCAAGCTGGATCATACACTGTAAAGTCCAAATTATTTAGCTCCTGAGAAAGGCAATTTAACTCCTGAGAGTAACTCCCCGTTGCTTAAGAATTTTACTTGTATGAGTAAACCCTAGTGAATTAGATGTTGTTCATGTCCTTGAAGTCTCCAATATACTATAAAAAAGAAAATATTTTCAAAAAGTACTTGGAGTTGAACTGCACCTCTTTGCCTCAGGATTTCCTTTCACCATATCCCTGCAAAAGTTTGCATGCAGGTGACAGGAATATGAGAAAAGACCAGTTTTCCCAATAGCTTAGATAACATCCCTTGGAGATAATCCTTCAGGCTCAGGTGGAAGCAGGCATTACAATCCCAATTTCTCCATGCAGACTTTTAGCAGTGTATCTTTCCTCAAAAGGTGAGGTCTCAGATGCTGACTTTCCATTTCAGACTCACCTTGGAGAGAACTGCAGTATGATCTGCCCCACATGAGATAAATACAGTCTTCCAGTGCTCTAAAGCTCCAACATATGATGGGCAGTTCCTGTCTGAAAAAAGATAATACTGCTAAATTAAAAGAATATTGGGTGTTCTCATATACAAAAAAATTTAGAAAACAGGAGGATTAAGTGATTTTCAGTCCTCTCTTATAGCAATTCATGTAATTACAACTTGGGTTTGGGTTGTTTTTCCTCAGTATAACGTACTCTTTCTCATAATGTTCTGTCTTTTTCATATTACTTTATTTTAATTTACTTTGGTTTGAAACAAAATGCAATACTTTCACATCTGCTTGTCAAATGGTACTTTGCTTCAAAATATCTGATTCTCAAGGGTGTGGACTCATTCAGATTAGATTTTGCTTCAGGTTTTCAGGTTTTGTCTGGCTAGGGCAACTCTTCTCTAGCCTTCTAGGTTTGAATACAAGAGGTGATTTTAATTCTCCTCTCACCTTGTGTTTAGAGAGAATTAAAGGAGATAAAGTATAAAATTAGTTTCTTTCATACAAGACTTCCTGGAGAGAGGACAGGAGTGGAAATAGAACTGTAAGACCTCAGAGGTTTTAAGTGCCCATATTATCCAATTAGTCACATAAAATGATTGCAAGTTCTCTATAGAAATACAACCCCTAAATCTGTTGTTCCTGCATGCCTTTCTTAGTCAGGAAACAAAGAACATATCCAGATGTATTTTATTCAAAAGACTTTACTGTCCACTGCTACTCCACAGGAGCTTGACAATACTGAGGCTCGATTTGGTGAGCTCACTGACCAGGAAAACACCCTCCTGGTGCTCTTCTTCCTTACCTTTCGTGTCTCCGAGTCCCAGCTGTCCAAAACTGTTCTTTCCCCAGGAGTACACAGCTCCAGAGAGTGACACGGTGGTGCTGTGAGCTCCTCCAGCAGAAATTTGAGCAAGTGGGATGCCCTTTAGTCTTTCCACCAGCTGTGGTTCGGGAATAAGCGTGGTTTGGCTCCGCACTCCAAGCTGTCCATGAGTGTTTTGGCCCCAGGTGAAGAGCTCACCCCCTTCACACACAGAACAAAAGAAAACAGCTCAGCCTCACTGCTTCCCTTGAGTATTTGCACTTTTGCAGTAGGAGCAAAACTCAGTGCTATTTTCAGGGACCTAGCTCCAAACCAAGACCATCATGTGTGGCCAAATTTGTTTGCTTCTGACCTCCTTGGGACTGTCCCTTGCTGCCCACGTGACTCAGCACAGCACAAATAAAGGCCAGGTGTTTCCACCTCTAAAGTCATACTTGCAAGAAGTTCCCAACCAAAAAGGTGCTGCAGCTTAAGAATGAGCAGGTCTGGTGACCACAGAGTGGGGCAGCCACATCTGTGCTCCAAAACACACCTTTGTGGAGGGGCAGTGCTCAGGAACTGGAGAGAGACAGAGAGAGATGCAGGTCCCTGGTGCTGGGAGGAAGGAGCAGCACTGATAGCCAGTGCACTTTGTGTCCCCACTGCTCATTACTCTATAATGGTGTCACCAACTACTGCAAGTAGTACAAACACTGCCTTCTCAGATCAAGCATGACTCCTGTTTGGAGGAAAAGTGTTCTTGAAAGAGGCTACCTCTGGATAGTGCCATGGCATGCTGGTCCCCACAGGCTATTTGAACAATATTTCGGTTTCCCAGTTCTTGCAC
Organism: Eulacestoma nigropectus; assembly: GCA_013397775.1. Taxonomy (NCBI): domain Eukaryota; kingdom Metazoa; phylum Chordata; class Aves; order Passeriformes; genus Eulacestoma; species Eulacestoma nigropectus. Next base: position 3,710,570 of record VZTE01000262.1, read on the forward strand.
CAGCCTACAAAAATAAGGAAAAAAATCAAAATAAATAGATGCTGTGCTGTGAGACAAAGTAAAGGACAAAGATCTTCTGCTCACCAAACCCTATTCACTTTTAGCAGGAAATATGTGGAAAAATATAGGTCACCTGGAAGCTGATTCACCCTTCTCTTATGCTGGCCTGCTCCTGTAGTAGGGCTAACTGATTTGATTGTGGTTTGCTCCATGAGAAGGTGGAAAAGAACCAGGCTTAGCCTGATTCTGTTATCTTGCCCTGGGCAAGATAACAGAAAGTCACACAGCAAACTCCCAGGCCACTTGTAGATGATGGTTACCCTCACAGCTCAGTCAGAAGGTGGTAAGGTTCAGACATGCTTGTATCTTTCACCTGCAGTTTTCCTAAGCCATGTATGGTTTGCAAGTCATCTGCATTGCTCTGTTATGTTCTACTGATCCTCACTAAGTTTGAGAGAAACCTGTCTCATGTGCTCAGGTCTTGGTAACATCCTCAAAATCCGTGCACTTCTAGTTGGGTTAAAAAAGAAGATAAAGTTTTGGGTACTAGGACTGTATGTATTTCAGTTCCCTCTCTACAACAGGAACACGCTTCAAACTCTTGGATGTTACCTTGAGGAAAAGAAGCTGCATTTTCTGACCATTGCCATCCACACCTCCACCCTGTGAAAGTTTCTTACCTTGTCTTGGGGCAGTTTGCTGAAGCTTTATCCCAGTGTTCAGAAAGCTTCCCATTAGGGGAGAGAATGAGCCTGTGTGTTGCATCATGGTTTGAGCACTGCACCTCCTCATTCCTCTGCGACTGTGTGCGCTCTGCAGGACACACACAGACAGACACAACGATCATGCAATGGCAGCAGGCACCTTAACCACCTTGGCCCCCTCCACAAGATCCCTGTGTGCTACTGCTTTCAGCAAGAGCTTCTGCTTCTCAGGAAAAAGTGAGACAAGTGTGTGTGACTTATTATCTCAGGCCCCTTAGGGTTTCAGTGTCCTGCCTACCCACTGGGTTGTTTCATGCTGGATGACTCTACACTAAAAGACCTTTCTCCATCTCTTAGGCTGCTGTGCCACCAGCTCCCAAGACAACCACCAGCTCCCAAGAAACGGCAGCAGAAGCACAGTCTGTTGCTTCTTCACATCTGTGGAGAGTGTCTGACAGAGACAAAGCACTTTCTTGAGGTATCTGGCCACCCCAGACTTGTCACAGCTTTGGGCATAGGATGCCTTCAAGTCAAGCATTTTACTGGATCCTGGAGAAGCAATGATGGAAAATTCACACATTGTCTCTTCACAGCAGAAGGAAGTACCTCCTTGTCTACAGCTGAGGGGCTGCAGCTGCTCTCCTGACCTAGAGCCACCAGGTGACTCAGTTACTCGCATGTAGCTGTGCTTCACCACAAGTGTCTGAGACCCAGGATGCCCAAGAGTGAAAAGGATCATCAGCAAACCTATCACCTCTGGAGACTCGCTGCCTACATCAGACGTGGAACTAGAGAGGAAAATCCCTGCCTATTGCCCGGCATGGTCTTTCTCCTTGCACTCGGAGCAGAGTCCCCCTGCTCCGAGTGCAGCGCACGTTTAAGCCCCTCAGGCAGAAGCTCCCCGTCCCCGAGGGGCCGCACAGCGGATTATTGCAACTTCAGCGGTTCCACCTCCACGGACCCGTCCCCGCCCACGCGAGGGCCCATCCCCAGGGGTCTCCCCGCGTCCTCCCGAGCCCGCCGCTCCCGCCGGTCCGTACCTCCCGTGCCGCTCCCCCGGCCCCGCTGCCGCCGTCCCTTCGCCATCCCTCGCCCGCCGACAGCTCGGGAGTGCCCGGGCAGCGCCGGGGAAATGGAAACCGAAACTCATCAGGGGCCGCGGCAGCGGAGGAGGAGCGGGAGGGATTCCCGATACTTGAGAGCCCGGAGCTGGGAAACTGACTCCTGCGGTGAAAAGGCGTGAGCTACTGGGCTCCGGTGGGTTCCCGGCTCTTCTTAGCCTGCGGAGCTGCTGCTGCCCGGGTGGGAGGAGAGGGCAAAGCAGAAGGCGGGTGGAGGGATGCCGGGGTCTTCCATGGGGAGAATGCTCCCTTTGACTTTATTATTCACTTCGGAGAGTGACCCGCCCGTGTCCATCCTGTGGAGAGTCGAGAGACCTACTCTGCTGCTCAGCTGTATCCCAACTAAGAGCCCACGCAAACCCAGAGGGGCTGCTTGGTTGGAGGAAGTCAAACCGCAAGTGAAACGCTCAGTTTGGAAATACATCAACATCTAAAAGCCATCTGCTTGCATTCTCACATAGTCTCTGCTAAATCTCCCCCGCCTTCAAAGACCCTGCGAGCTTCTTCCCTCCCAGAAAGACCACCCTGCCTGCCCCACCTCCCACACTGTCTCACTAGAGTGATGCGTGCAGGACAATCGTGGTGATGAAATAAGGGATACCCGTGTGAATGATGAAACAGATCAAAACACATAAGATCACTTTTGTTGTATTCCGAATAGCTGCCACTGATGAATTAAATTCAATCTGTTTATGAGAATTTTATGCCGCTGAATTCTAAGCAGAGATTTTGGTGGGGCGCTCTACAAAAGTCCCAAGAAGCACAACACAAATCTAGAGATTTATACTGGTGTTCACTGAAATGCAGTGGAAAATTCATTACTGAGACAGCAGGAGCATCTAATGTATTTAAATGGAGCAGCCTGTGGTGCACAAAAAGGCACCCGGAGGCCCCTGAGGTGAAGAAAAGAGAATGTGGAGGAGCCATGGAAGCAAAGCAAGGTGAGCCTGGGGCATACAGTAACTGAATTCTGCCCAGGGAGGAGCAACCCAGCCTTATCTCTCCCAGCCACTTCCCTACTCACACTTCGCAGATCATATCTCCTTCCACAGTATGTTGGAAAGTCTCGAGATCAAGAAATACTGAGCTAGAGCAAAGCATGAGCTGGGAAGGGACACTAGAGGTCCTTCTGCACCAAAACATGAACCAAGGAATCCTCCCTGTGAGGAAAAACTGCTCCAAGCACAGGCAAGGGCACTGCCTCCTGCCTAGCATGGAAAGCAAGAGATTCGAGGGGAAGAAAGGAAAGGAAATGTGTTGATGTCCTCCTTTCAGAGCAACATTCTTCCTCCTGCCAAGTGGACTGCTGACAGTGATTTCATGTCAAAAAGGCTTGCTCTGGTAAGCTACTGCAGGTTAATTAAACACCCTATGGTTCTCTGCCCAAGAGTATCTGGGCTTGTGATACTCTGATGAACAAGAATCTAAGGGCCTGTGAGGGAGATGCCTGGCAACTGGCAGGAGACAGAGAAAAGAGGTGAACTGTGCAAAAGGGCTTTTGTAGCTAGAACTGACAGATGTGTGCATCTGTACATTTCACCCCTTTCTGTCACTCCTCTAGTGAATTACCCATAAAATCCAAACCAAAGCAAAACACAGCACAGCAACAACCAAACTGTGTAAAACTCCTCCAGTCTGGGGTACTGCTTTCTTATGAGCGCAGCCCTTCTCCCAGGAGAACAGCACAGAGCACTTCCAGAGTTAGAGGAATAGAGAAATCCAAGGATATGTATGCAGATCCCACGGTCCCAGGAGAAATGGAGGAATGTCTCATGCTGAGCCCCAGGGAGCCAAGGAAGCATGCAGTGGGAGCCTGTTCCCACAGTGTCAGCAGCTGATCAGGCACGAGTGGGTCAATCCCTCCAGAGCAGATCTGGGAGCATGGGGAACCTACAGCCCCTCTCAGCTGGCCTGAGTCACAGCTCCAGCTGCTGTCTCCATGGGACGGGACATGGCGACCTGAGGGCCACCCGGCAGGGCTCAGCTGCTGGCAACCCAAACCGGACAGTGCGACATCCCTCAGTATCACAGCAAGGGACACCAACTACCTCTGTCCTTCTCCTCCCCAGAGTGCCAAAGCAGCACCCACTGCACAGGCCGTGGCAGAAACAAGGCTGAACATCATCTCAACCCTGCAAGAGATAGCAGCTCCCACAGGCACTGACAGCATGAGGGCAGGGAATGAGAGCAAGGGCACAGAGAGCACTCTGTGCTGCCCCTCTACCCCTGCCCCACGGGTTTATCAGCACCACGTTTTTTTTTCAGTTTGGCACTTTCAGGGTACAGTTTCGACAGACTCCAGCAGCATTGCTCAGTGCTGCCTGAGGAATATCCCCAGTTTCTGCTGGTGGCAACAGCCCCCCACTCTAGGGGACCTTTCAGGAGTCATTCCACTGCAGGAGCCACAAGCTAAGGTAAAAGAAGGCAGCAGGAAACAATACTGTCCCAAGCGTGGACAGGAGAAACCAGACAGCTCTCTTCTTCTTCCTTGCCTCCACTGCTGCAGGAACCTGACAGGCTCACCTGCACCTCTGCAGCCCCCCACAGCCAATGGCTGTGAGCTGAGCACGGGTGGGTGGCAAGAATCATAGAATCATCAAGGTTGGAAGAGACCTTTAAGATCATCAATTTCAACCATCCACCCAGCACTATTGCTGGAACCCCTAAACCACTAAATCATCACCCAGTGCCAGATCCAGATGCCTTTTAAACACCTCCAAGGGATGGTGGCTCCACCAGCTCCCAGGGCAACCTATTCCAATGCCTCACCACCCTAACAGTGAAAAAAATTTCAAATATCTAATCTGAATCTCCTGTGCCTCAGCTTAAAGCCTTTTCCTCTCACCCTTTCACTGCAGGCACGGCAGAAGAGACCAGCGTCCACCTTACTACAGCCTCCTTTCAGGGAGTTGTAGACAGTGATGAGGTGCCCCCTGAACCTTCTCCTTCAGCCCTTCCTCATAAGATGTGTTCTCGACAGACCTTTCAGGAGTCTTGTTGCCCTTCTCTGGACATGCTCCAGCACCTCAATGTCCTTCTTGTGGTCAGGGGCCCAGAACTGAACACAGCGCTCGAGGTGCCGAGTACAGGGGGACAATCTCTGCCCTGATCCCGCTGGCCACACTTACTGACCCAGGCCAGGATGCCATTGGCCTTCTTGGCCCCCTGGGCACAGCTGGCTCGTGTTCAGCCGGCTGCCAGCCCGCTCCCACAGGTCCCTTTCTGCTGGAAGAAGAGGGGACAGAGGCGATGCCAGAGCTGAGCGCGGGACAGCCGGGCAGGACCGCGCACGGAGGGCCCGGCCGGCGGTGCGGAGGGTCCGGCGGCCGCGGGATGGCGGCGGTGCCCCGCTGCCGTGACCGTGACCGTGTCTGTGACCGGGG
>VZTE01000262.1:3716071-3749515 GCA_013397775.1 Eulacestoma nigropectus
CGAGGCGTGCGGCGGCGGCGGCGCTGCGGGGGGACGCTGCGCCCCCGGCCTCGAGTGCGTGAAGAGCCGCCAGCGCCGCAAGGCCAAGGGCGGCCCGGCGCTCCCCGCCGCCGGCCCGCCCGGCGTGTGCCTCTGCAAGAGCCGCTACCCGGTGTGCGGCAGCGACGGGCTCACCTACGGCAGCGGCTGCCAGCTCCGCGCCGCCAGCCTGCGCGCACAGAGCCGCGGCGAGCCCGCCATCAGCCAGCGCAGCAAGGGAGCCTGCGAGCAAGGTGCGGGGCAGGGAGCGGGGCGGGCGGGCTGCGGGACGGGGGATGTCCGCTCTGCTGCCCGGCTTCACGGGCGAAACGCTGCGCCGCCCGAGTGCTCCTCCTGCCGTTTTATCCCATCGGGGTGCTTCTTTGTAAAATGGACATGATTTCAGACCCACCTTAAATGGACTGGTGAGTCCCAGTCGGATGGCGCTGCCTAAACTTGGAGTAACACTTCGGAGCAGCCCCAGAAACGCAGAGGAACTTGGGCACTCACTGTTGGCTTCCAGCGGTGCTGTAGCTACACGCCTCCACTTTTCATGCTTTGCCTGAAGCTTGCAATTTGGGCTGCTGTGAGATGGGACAAAAGGGGTGAGCTAGCCAGGAGAGTGTTCTGCCCAGGAAGGTTGCAAGCAGAGAGGAAAGGAAATGATTAAATGGATGTGAAAGCCACAGAAATTCAGAGCCAACATTCACTGGGTTGCTTTGGCTCGAAATGGAAACAAGCAGTGACTTTCCCGTGAGCTGCACGTAGTGATTTGCACTTCCAGCATTTCTGATCATGAACTTGATTCATTCCAAGCTTTCTCTTAGGGATGGCACTCAAGGAAGAAATTGTTCTGCTGCGGAGCCTCTACTAGAAATTCTGGCCTCTGAGAGTGGTTTTTGCTGAGAGGGAGGAATAGGACATAGCCTGCAAGCCATATACTAAACATCTCAAGGACAAGATTGCAGCGCCAGTGCTGTTTTGGTGGAGGAGTGTTCTCATAAACACAGTATGTGCAGGTCACAACCTCCACCTCCTCCTTCTCTTGCTTCTCACAACTGAGGCCAAGTATGTTTGCAAAAAAATGTTTCTGAAACTCCCAAGGCAGGCATGAAAGACTGGGTGAGGACTGGGTTATGCGCTTTGATGTTGCCCATTAAATGCCCTGTGTGGCTTTTCACAAACCTTGTCCAAAACATTAGGCTTACATATTAGCCAGAAACAGTGTGGTGCAGTATTAACTCTTGAAGGGGAGGAATTTTATCCTTCAGGGTAATGCAGAATGAGATGAGAATAGCCTCAGTCCGTGCCTCTGTCTAGTATTTGAAAGGAGCCTTTCCTTTCCAGCCTCAGGAGTCCTAAAATGCATGCTGCTTCTTGGCTCTGCCAGCCCAGACAAGTGAGCAGATGGGTTTGAAAGATGTCATGCTTCAGGTGTGTACTTGAGGAGAAGGCTGTGTTCTCACTTGTCTTGCCCAAAGTCATTTGGGAGTTCATTGCAAAGCAGGTATTGATACTTGTAAGATACTGTCCCAGCCCTTGTCTGCACTTCCTGGTGTCTGTCCCAGACTGGATGCTGGTTTGACCTGGTGGGGCTTTGATCTAGACTATGGAGATAGAGTTTGATGAGGTCAATGCAAACATGAGCCACTGGGCAGGGGATGTGGAAGGCCACTGACCTGCTGGCCTCCAACAGGTCCCCCAAGACTTTTTCTGTCCTCTGATCATCACAACAGCAGCTTCTCTGAAGAAGGGTCTCAGTGTGGGACAGCCATTCCATGCACAAACTGCATCCCTTCCTTGGAGAAGGTCTCTTCAGATGTGCAGATCTGCAGCAAGACACCTTTACGGGCTGTTACCTGTTTAAGAACTTCACTGGACCATGTGGTGCAGAGCCACTGGCAAAATGTCCTCTGTCTCTCTGGGGTGCTGGTCTTCTTTTGGGTCTTGCTGCTGGGAGAGCTCTGACCCAGCATCTCAGGGAAGGGGGCAGGATGGATGTGGGCTGCTCAGCAGTGGTGTCACAACTGACCCTTCAGAGATTTCCCTCGGCTGCATGAACCTTCCTTGTGCCGTGGACCTTCTGGCAATAAGCACTGCTCTGTGGCTTGCAGCAGAGGCAGGGATTCATCCCACAACCACACTAGACATCTGGAAGTATTTCTGTATCCCTTAGGGCCTCCTGGCAGTTAGGAGTATTGGGTGGGAAGGGCGGGGAGTTGTAATCTCCACATGGATTTTGAAACACTGACAGGAGAGAACATCCATCCTATCAGCCTCACAGGATGGAGCCTTTTCCAGTACCTTTCCAGATAGGAGACCACACTTTTCTAGGTTTCTAGAAGGACCTGAATACTGTGGTAGTCAAATAGTGGAAGTTCTGGCTTTTGCCATTTCCCACCACAAACGGATGTGATCTCCTCAAGGCACTATCCAGCACAGGGAGACCACAAGCAGGCAGGATCAGTCATTTATGTGACAGTTTTCGCACAGAAAGAAGTCCTTGGGTGACAGGGCACTTGGGCTTCCTGTTTGTGGCAAATGAGCTCTGAGGTGTCTGCACACCCTCACTGGACTATAAGGCCCACATCCTTTCAGTCCAAGAGTGAGCAGCCTTTCAAGGGAGTATCTGAGAAGAGATCCATATGGTTCCAGCAATGGGTCCTAACTGTGTTTGATTGCTCTTGGGATTTTCTTGGGTTTTTTTTTTTTTTTAGTTCAAGTGGAGCTGGAGAGGGAAGGCTTATTTTGCACATCCTGTTGAATCTTTCTTTGATATTAAATAGAAGAAGGAATGAGCACGTTCTCAGCCCTGCAGAATTCGCCTTGACCTTGTCCTTGATTGTTTCCCAATCAAGAATGTGATGTCTGTGATTTGTACAGAAATCATGAAGCCATGCAGAAAAAGGTATTTTCTGCTGCAGCCAAAACTTCCTGCTACATGGGCAAAGGAAGACACAGCTGAGAAGAGTTTGAAAGGACGGAAATAACCCTTGCTCTACCTGCACTTGGCAGATGGAGGGATCCAGCTGGTCCTTTCTGGAGTGGGTTTTATGTGGGCAGCTGTTGGGGATGTCTGGAAAAAGGCATCCTACTTGATTGCCAACTCCTTGAAGCTGCCTGGCTGCCCTTGGTGCTGTGGCAGCAGAAAAAGCTGCCTGTCTTTTTGCTCTGGGGGAGCAGGCAGTGATGCCATGCTGCACTCTGCTGGCTGGGCTCCTGCTTTGCCCTCACACTTGCACTCACAGCTGGCCACGGGTTTGCCCTGCTCTCTCTCAGGGCACCACTACCCGCATCCCGTCTCTACCTGTGTGTCCCAGCAGCCTCTTTGTAGCTAATCACAGTGCTGATGATGCAGGAGGCGGATGCTGTGAAGTTTTCCATCTGCTTTCCAACGTTGCCTTTAAACGGATTGTCTGTTTGCTCTCTGCCCATGAAAATGCAGCTCAGGTCTGCTGCCAGGTCTTGCAGGCAGGGCAGGTCTAGACACAAAGCAGAAGCCTGCTGGTGGGGCAGGTACAGGCAGTCTGGGGTGCCTCCTCTGGTGGCCCCCTTGGCAGGAGGGGAGGCTGCTCTGACAGCTGGGGAGCTGCCCTCTGTCACTGCTGTCACACAGCTGTGCACAGATGCTCAGAAGAGCCTCTTAAGGGGCTGGTGGCTTCAGGAATGTAGGCTGAAATTCAATTTGCAGTGCACACACTGAGGCTGTTTGCAGCCAGCTAGGACCTGAGGCAGGAGGACTGTGGTACCCACTGCCGTGCAAAGCCAGCGGGCATAAAGAATTAGGGTTGCATGGCTCAGCTCAAGCCAGGCAGAAAAACAACCTCAAAGCACCAACCCCCATAAAAAAAAAAAAGCCATCAAGATTTCTGATGATGATGTCTGAGCTGAAACATACCAGGCACCGACTTGTTGCCTAACCAGTGCAGGAAAGGACAAATACCCCCGAGTCTTTCTTATCATTAGCTACCAGCAAATACTTGCTTCGAGAGATGTGTTGTGACTGCTGGAAATACTGCCAAAGTTGCCTCATTATATGGTTTGAAGTCCCTAATGCTTGTTCCAACAGGGTTGGGGTCTCCAGGTTGTTTTACTGTTGTCAGTCAAGGCTTTGTCTTCGTGTTACGCTCACTCCTCTCTTGGTGGAAGCCAAACTCTTGCCCAAATGCAGAGTACCACAAAGCAGCTCTCAGCAGACTTCAGAGGACAGTGTTTCACTCTCTGGGGAACTGATGCTGCTTTGTACCTACCTACAAAGACCTCCTGGGGGTAGAAACTCAGGGCCTCTCTGTGTGAAGAGTAAATTTGCTGGCTTGCCAAGCAGTCTGCTTTATTTCTACTCATCTGAATGTGCTTTAAAACTTTGTGGCTCTATGGAAGTCTTTTCCCAGCACTGGGAACATGCAGGGCTTTTCCTTATGATGATGAGGACTTGTTGATCCCTCCCACAGGCTACAGATGAACAGAAGAACCAGGAGAGATTCTTTTAAAGCTGACTGTAACCAGCATTAAACTTGTCTAAATCTCACCAGCAAGGAGATCCCAGTCACTGGAGCTGTGCTGTGCCCTCAGAGAGGTATCATTTTGGCTTCCCAGAAGCCCAGACAGCATCCCTCTTGGAAGGGTTTTTTTGCTAAGGTGACACACACCGGCTCTGGGGCTCAGGAGAAGGTGGGTGCAAGGTTTTTTGGTTGTCCACAGAGTTTAAAAGAACAGGCTGATGGATGTAGGATTGTGACTGCCAGGCTCTTGTGGAGACTGGTAGCCCCAGGAGCAAATACATCGCCCCCCCAAATTCCTGCCAATTTACCCCATGAGTGGTTTTGCTTTGCTGATGCTCCAGTGTTCCTTAAAGGTTGATCTGTGCTGCAAACAAAGAAGTGCCAAGTTCCCACAGGTCAACTTCAAAACAAGAAACATTTATCACATCTGTTGGCTCACTCCATCCAAATTCAGCTGTTGAGGCTTTACCAGAAATACCTTAGTTCTGAGACTGGTTTGTTTTATTTTTTTAATCCTCTACCAGAGTAGAGCAAAAACTGAGGTCTGGGAAAAAAACTTGTGGGAAATGGCAGACTGCTGTTATCACTGAGATTAGCTCATCTTCTCTTGATACAGCTGCCTTAAGTACAAAGGCTCCCTACTCTAGACACCACAAAACATAGTTCATAGCCAGGCCCATTTTGCAAGAAATTCTTCTAAATTTGTTAACAAGTGGCTCAGATTGCTTTAGTTCTTTCCTCCCATTCTTCCTTTTCTGGATTTTAAGGGACTTAGAAGAATATACACATTTTTTAAGTGGTTTTGTCTTTACGGGGGAAAGATTTAGAGAAGTTTTTGCTAAGTCATCAGTGGTTGGAAATGAACTGAGTTCCCTGATACTTCTGGGAATCTGGTTTGAGTTTCTTCATCAGGTGGGAGTGGGGGTCTTGCAGCAGTGGCCTGCTACCTGCTGTCTTCCACTGCAAAGGAAACTGCATTTGTAGGTGGATCTTGTCAGCATTTTTGTGCTGCATCCTGAGAGTCTGTGGCAGAGCACTCTGGGGTGGATCCCGTCAGGACCCACGGACTTGTGAGTGTCTAACTGGCACGGCAGGCCACTAATAATTTCATCGTGGCTTATGGAGGCTTCCCTCATCTCCCCATCACCAACTTCCATCTCTGGGAGCTGGGTATCCTGAGGACAACTGGTCTTGATATTTAAGACAAAGAAGGCATTAAGTGCCTCTGCCTTTTTCTCATCCCCTGTCACTACACTACCCTCTGCATTCAACAAATGATGGAGACACTCCTTGACCCTCTTTTGCTGCCAATGTATTTGTAGAAACTTTTTTTGTTGTCTTTAACTGTAGCAGCCAAATCAAATTCTAGTTGGGCTTCGGCCCTTCTTATTTTCTCCCTACTTCACGACATCCTTATAGTCCACGTTACCTAACTCTTCTTCCAGAGATGATAGATTCTCCTTTTTTTTCCCTAAATTCCAGCCTAAGTTCTCCGTTTAATGAGTCTGGTCTTTTCCCCTGGTCGTTCTCCACTTGGGGACAGTCTGCTCTTGAATATTTAACAATTCCTTTTTTAAAACATGTCCAACCTTCCTGGACTGCATTGCGTTTCATGGCCGACTCCCGAACACTGCTGTTCATTGCTGTCACTGTTCAAAAATACTGGTAATTTTAAGTTCATGTGTAACTTTGGGGGCTTCCACTGTTGTAGCATAGGTCATAAATTCCTCCCTAAAAGGCATTTCATTATTTGAAAAGGTTTTGGTTCATTGGAGCTTGAGTTTTTATGGTTACTGTGCTAAAATCTACTATGGAAGTTGTTTAATATATTACTTGTCAGAGCCCTAGAGAGCAACAGTATGCCAGGGACTATGCCAAACCTTCACCGCCCAGGAGGATCCTGTATTTCACCTGTGTCTTCATTCTCAATCATCACAGCATACCCAAATTCACTAGGAAGGAATGATTACTGATCAGCAAATTCCACCCCATGTTTGTTTTTTCTGTTGCTGGAAAGGCATGCTGTGTTTAATCCTTTGTTGGGCTGAGGTTGACTGAGGTTAGAACTAAATAGGAGATTACCACCTAACAAGTCTAATCAGGTCGGATTTTTGAAAGCCCTGCTTGCTTTTCCATGCATAAATGCTGCCATGCCTTGTTTCTGCGTCTCCCACTGCAAGCTTTTCACATTCTTTCCAGGCTTTAGCTCATGGAAGTAGATGATCTTTAAGGTCCCTTTCAACCCACACCGTTCTATGATTCTATGATGTGAAGGTCATGCACAAGGTCTCTGAAGGCAGTGTTCCCAAACCATGGTAAAACAGCAGGGCTGGGATTTCCAGTGGCAGTGGTGTGCACCACGCGGAGCCCAGTGGTGTGGAAAGCAGGAGCTGCTCCATGGTAGAATGATGGTGGCCCAGGGCCCTTCCTCAGCCCAGGGCTGACGCAGTCTCAGGTCTCCAGGGCTTAGGGCAAAGCTGTGTTCGTGTTTGCAGCCTTTCCAGGGCGTGCTGAGGTCTGAGGGGGAGCGTCCGAACAGACACAGCATCTGCTTTCGTGGGGATGTCTTGGAGCTTCCTTCTGTAACTCCTTAGTCACTTCAAAGACAGATCACAGGAGGAGGAGAAATGCCTTCAGAAGAAGGTAAACGAGGAAGCTTGTAAATCTGCCAGAAAGCAGCAGGCAGCTTTGGGAGTGGGGAAGGCCAGGAGCTGCTTGCGCTTCCCATCTGCTGCCGCCTCTCGCAGGGCACTGACCTGGGAGGGAGCAGCTGAGGCCATGCCAGCTAAAATGACTAGATGTTGCTTATGGAAGGTTTTCCTTTTTTCCATATAAAGTAATTTTGAAGGGAAAGTACTTTACCAGTAACTTAGGAGACTGGAGTGGGTTTATTTTCAGACTAGCAAGAGCTTGTGAGAGTGAACAGTGTTTAGCTTTTGCTTGGGTTTGTCCTCTCGAGGAGTGTTCCCAGCCTGTGTGTGACCTGGGGCTGTGGCAGGGCAGTGCAGTGTGCAGGAGGGCTGGCTGGGAGCCAAGCTGACACCCACGTGAGCTTCAGCGTGTGGAACATGGCTTCGTGTGTTCATGGTCTGGGCTTCCACGCACTCCCAAACACCAGGACATAACCCTCAGTGCTTCACGTCCAGCTGGGTTTTGCCTTTAGTGACATATCTGTAGGCCTCTTGATTTTAGCAAAAAAGTTACTTCTGTGCTTGCTGTGTGTTTCTTATTTGAGTGTGTGTGTGGACACCACAGGAAGATCGGTGAGGACCAGCTAACCCTGAGCTGTGATTGACCATCCAGGTAGCAGTGAGGGACAAGTGGGTGAGCTCGGAGATGCCAGGTCTCTGCAAGCTGTGGCTGAGCAGAGAAGGGGTGCCTGGTGTAGGAGGGGTGTCAGGAACAGATGCCAAATAATATCCTCATCGAGGACCTCAGAGGCTCTGCTGTGCACATTGCTGTGGCAGAAACTACATACAACAATGGGAACTCCTTTCCAGCTGCAATTTTTGACATAACACAGGCTGTCAGCTCCCTGCAAGCTGCAGAAAAAGTAGTCCCTGTGTTTTCAGGCTCTCTCCCAGGGTGAATGAGCTCTGGGGCTCTGTAAAAAGCCCCTTCCTGGGCCAGGGAGAGCTGTTTGTTTTACAAACAATGGGCTGAGCACGAAGGAAATGCCTGAAGTGCCTGTGGAGAGCATCTGATCTCCATCAGCAGCCTGGGCTGTCATCTTAGTCAAGGAGCTCCTGCGCGGTCAGGGAGCCTCTGTACATCCACAGTGTCCCCAGCACAGGCCCCGCAGGACAGCGGGGAGCACTCAGCCTCCTTGATGGTGGTGACCATTTTTATCAGCAGGTGCAACCCTCAGGTCTTCAGCCCGAAGGAAGCTGAGGGAGAAACCGTCCCCTCTGTGGGCAGTGCTGCCAATAGAGCAGGAAGGCCTCCAAGTTGCAGGCTGTAGAATGATGGTGGGGGGGCTCCTTGCTGGCAGGAATCAAGACATCTGCTCTGTACAAGGTGGGCTTGTTTCCAGTCCTGGCTTTGCTCCCTTCACAAGAACTCCTGAAGCAAGAGGGACACTTGGAGGAGGGAATGTCCTCACATCTTCTGAAGTGCATGTGAGGCTCAGCCATCCCCTGCCTCTCTTGTTCTATCAGGTTGCCATGTCATCTGTCCATCTTTGTCCACTTTGGGGGACTGTAGGAGGGAGCATGAGTGGGACCAGCACAGGCAGTAAGCAGGGTGACTGCCATGCACCTGGGTGTCAGCTCACTGTGGTGAGAGTTTAGCTACTGCTGTGGCCAGTCGTGATTTGACTTTAAATCTGCTGACTTCTTGGCCTTTCTCATTTATTTTTAGTGGCAGAAGAGTTTTGGCTGTATGGATTTAAGTCAAATGTCCAGAGAGAGCACAGTGACTTTTCCCATGACACTTGTTGCATCTCTCAGGATGTGTATTCCCTCCTGGCCTCAGAGCTGTGTCAGATACAGACAGAGGCGTGTGGATGCTTCCAGCTCATTTTTCAGCCCAATGCAGAACGTCATGTTCTGCCTGGTTGGATCAGGATGTACATCCCGAGCTCAGGACTAGTTTGTAACTGCCAAGCTCTCACTGTGCTGTGACTGCTGTGCCAAGCCAGACAGGGCTTTGCTGTGAAGCTGTGCAGGGAATTCCCCTGTCGAAGAAGATAAACAATTTCTCCTCACCCAGGAGGTGGGTAGAAATTCCTTGTCTCTTTTCCCCTGACAGCAGTTGCTGCTGAAAAATCGTGGTGTGACCTGTTCATCCTGGCAGGGTGAACAAACACCTGTGGGCAAGTGGGTGTCTGAACCCTTGGCACAGGGGGACACTTGGTGGCAACCAAGACCGAGATACCTCAGGCAGTGCATTTAGTGCTCTGCTGAATGCTGCCAGTTCCCAACCAGAGGAGGATTGAGCCAGATCCTGGAAGAACACAAGAGTGCCTTAAAATCCACCTGGCTTTTAATGTAAGAGTCAGATCTCTCCTTTTCTGTGGTGGGAGATGGTGGTCACTGGGGGGCAGTTTTGTATCTCCTGCCTCATGAAGAACCCCAGTGATAGAGAGGATGGTGTCATACAAGGGCAGACATAGACCTGCTGGGGGGGACAGGCCCCAAGCTCTGCTCTAGGGAGGGCACTTTGCATGTGGAGGGCTGGAGCAGAAAGCAGCAGCAGCAGCAGGCTCTGCTGGGTGTGTGTCAGCTGGAGGTCCTCACAGAGCATGGGGTGAGCTATGCTGCCCGGAGACATTGTGTCCCATCAGAGCTTCTAAGCACCCTATTATCCCTATTGTTTAAGGGACACCAGAAAAAGAACAGCTGGGCTGTGCAGGAAATGCTGCACTGGGTAAGGGGAGCAGAGTGCGTGACCTGAGGTGGCCCTGTCCTGGGGATGGCAATGTCCTGGGCTGGCCACTGTGGGGTACTCGGGGAAAACCTTCAGCAGGGGGTTGAAACGCTGCTTAAATCCTTTTCTCAGCTGAGAGACTCAGCTCTGTGCAGATGAGGAGCACCTGGGCCGTGGTGTCCGCCAGGAAACCAGCCCGTGCTGACTATTAGGTGTGGTTTCAACCATCGCCTAGGGCTACACATAAAACTCTGCTTCTCCACAGCTGTCTCCTGTTAAACTCAGAACTGGGATACTTTTGTAACAGAGAAAGTTGAGTGCAGCCACCCCTGGTCTCTTAGCAGCTTCCCACCAGCAGGCTGTGTACAGTCATTCCTGGACAGAGAAGTCTCTCAAAAGACGAGAGCAAACTCTTCTCTGGGTTTGCACCAGCTGCTTAGGAGCAGGGAACCACCTCAGCATCTCTTGGGCTAAAACAGAAGAATGGCAGATACCCTCTGGCTGGTGATACCAGGGTGGATCTGCCCCCAGATCCTGAGGAAGAAAAAAACAGCAGCTTTCTGTTGGAAGATGTTGGTGCGGTGGGATGCACTTGAAACTTGGATCCCACTGTCTTCAATGGGGCTGCAGGGTGGAGTGCACATGCAGGGCTGAAATCAGTGCAGATTCAGGATCCCATAAGGAGCATCAGGACCCAGATCTGCCCCTATTTAATGGGGCTGGGGATGAACTGTGGTCTGTGAGCCAGTATACCCAGGAGCTTCTGTCAGGCTGGCTCTAGAGTACCTGTCTGCATAGGAAATGCCTTCTCCTGATGGAGTGTAATGGGAGCTTTAGTTTCCTGTTGCTGCCTGCATCTTCAGAACAGAAGGGGGAAAGCAGTTTGTTGTGTTCTTAAAGCTATCAATAACTGGAAATAAACACTCTGTGCTCCTTTGGGCTACACTTCCTATTGCGGGGAGTTAATAGCTGCGTTTTGCAAAACAGCCTCGCTAAAGAGGGGTTGAACAGAAAAGGCCTTTCTTTCCTTCCTGGGATATGGGTTACGTCTCCGACATTTCCCAGCCTGAGGGGTAAACATCTCCAGCCAGATCTGCAAAACAAACTAGCTCTGATCTGCTTTAGAAGCAACTCTATTTAACCAGGAACTGGAGATCTCTGGAGAAAAACGAAGCTCTGCATTCACCTACTCCCTTCCCAGATTTCCCCCGTGGAGAGCTCTGCCACCATCCAGCCAGCCTTCTTTGGCTGAGCGTTGCACACAGGTAAAACAGGAACAGCATAACATTGAATTCTGCTAGCCCACTGCCATGGGATTGAAATCACGCTGGGAGAAAGGATGCTGGCAAGCTGGCCAAGCTCTCCATGGCATGATAGAGTGAGTGGGATGCACCCTGTCTCCTAGGGGTCGTTTTCTCCATGCCAGCTAACTTGGTGACTGCATGATAAGCAGAGCCAGCAGCTGGTACAGTTCTGCTCAGCCCCTGAGATAACAGAATACAAACACTGTTTTACGTCTAACCTCAGTCTTGCCAGGAGGAGGACTCATCACCTGAATGGCTCAACACTTGAGTTTTCATCTGGGGCAGGCGCCCACTGGTCTGGATAGCTCAAGGCTGGGTGCGTGTGTCGCTTTGGAGACAGAAGGGCTGTGATGTGGGATCAGTCCGGTCAACTTTGCTCCTAGCAGGGGTCACCTTCACCTCATCCTCAAAACCCATCAGACGTGACTAGCCCCTGCTTAAAAGGCTTAGCATAGAGACAGGCTTGCAGTCAGTCACCTGGGACTTAAAAGCTGTTCTCCCTTTTTGCAGGACCCTCCATTGTGACTCCTCCTAAGGACATCTGGAATGTGACAGGAGCACAAATCTACCTGAGCTGTGAAGTCATTGGCATCCCAACCCCTGTCCTCACCTGGAACAAGGTAAGGGCCCTGCTAGGAGCTCTTAAGAGCACAGCAAACCTGAGGAGGCTGAAACTGCTTGGTAAGCACAAAGGCCACAGCAGATCCCTCTGTAGAAGCACACCTCTTTGATGAGTTCTCTCATCTCTGCAGTTCTGTCCACCCCCAGACATCTGGTTTTGCTTAGTTTTTAGACATTATTTAGAAAATAAACTGTTGTTGATCCCAAGCCAGGGCAGGACTCATGTTTCTCTTGGTAGTGCCTGGTATTCAGAGCATGTAGGGAATGTCCCTTGACCTGCCTTCACCTTCACCCTGCTGGCAGCAGTGACTCTGAGGTGGCTAGACATCACCCACGTCGGGAACAGGAACCACATGGGGCAGTCATTTAGCTCCAGTAGCCAGCAGCATGTTGATTTTGGCAGCACTGGTAACATCTGGCTTAGGACGGGGGCCAGTGTTGAGTGGAGAGGATCCTGGCCATAGGGCTGAGAGCCACTGCATGGCCCCTGCAGCCTCCTCAAGTGCCACAGGTTTGTGCACACTTGTGAAGGGTCTTAAAATTAAGCTGAAACATTACTACTTAAGGATACAATGGAGAAAAAAAACTAGATTGGCCCAAAATTTGCTGTAAGACAAATTCATAAGCTTTATTCGTAGGGGTTCAAGAGCAGACTGTCAGGTGAGCCTACAGTGTGGGCTTGTTGACTCAGGCAGCGTGTTCTGCTTGTTTATGAGCAGATGCTGAGTTTACACTGACTATCAGCGCCGTTCTGCTTTTCATGCCTCTTTCTCATGGCTGAGAGACTGCTTGACCTGGTGGTAACAAGGGCTGAGCATCACTTATCCTGTGCTGTGCTCTGGGCTCAGACACTGGGGAATGACTGCAGTGCTGCTTTACCATTGATGCTGTGTCTACCAGGAGGGACTGCCTGGTTTGCTGCTGCAGAAACAGGCAGGGCTGAACACACCCTTGGGAACACACACACACGAGTTCTGTGAGGCCAGATCAGCACAGGGCATGCTGGCACACCCCACTGCTCAGCAGTACCAGAAAACTGTGCCACTCTGTGTGTTGCTGCTGAGGTGAGGGGAACACAGCCCCAGTGCAGATGTTGAGGCACTGGGCTAGTGGGGCTGCACTGTATGGAGGATAAGGTGAAAAGCTGACACTAGGAAATGCTGCTGCTGCACAAAATACACTCATGTATAACTAATGTGCAGGTATGGTTCAGCATACAGTTCCCAGCATAAGTAAGCCCCAAAGTTTTTACCCATTCCTGCCCTTCTGTTTAGATAATTCGAGGACAGTATGGTGTCCAGAGGATGGAGCTTCTGCCTGGGGACCGGGAGAACTTGGCTATCCAGACCCGCGGGGGCCCTGAGAAACACGAAGTGACTGGCTGGGTGCTGGTAAGTACTTTGTGTATGCACAGAACTGCACAGGCAGCAGAGTGCAGCTTGCGAACTGCTCGTGAACAAAGAACAGGACAGGAGACACATAGCAACAGATGGCATTTAGAGGAAAACAACCTGTGTGAGTTAGGGATGAAGAATAAGGGTGGCTGCTGGCTCCAGTCCTGCCTGTTGCACGCACCCTTCCTCTGTCTAGCATGCAGCAGAAGTGTGCATACCACCTGCAAAAGCAGAGGGGGGATACAGGGGAGGACAGGGTTTGGCACAAAGAACTTATGTAAGATATCTGAAAACAGAATCACCTCTACCAGTGCACAGGATGCTCACTGGGGGAGTGGGGTGTGTTTCTTCCCTTAGATATCTCCTCTGAGCAAAGAGGATGCTGGGGAATATGAGTGCCATGCATCAAATGCCAAAGGAGAGGCAACAGCTTCTGCAAAAATCCATGTTGTGGAAACTCTGCATGAAATAGCCCTGACCAAAGGTTGGTAAGTGTGGCTGAACACTCAGCAGCTCTCTCCTCTAACAGTTTATTGTTATTTGATACAAAAGGGCCACCTCTGTTTAATGCTTTCTAAAAAAACCGCAAACCAACAACATCCCCCCCGCACTAGAAATACCACTTTGACATGCAATTTTTTGCATTTGACAAAACACTGCAGCAAATCTTAGCTGCTAGAGTTCTCAAGGGATTGTTCAATAACCCCCCAAGTGCTGTGAAGTACTGGAAATACCAAACTGAAATTAAGAAACACCTTCTTGGTTTTTTATAGAGCAACTTTCAGTGGGTTTCCAGCCCTACATTTGTATCATCCTTTCCATGTTGTCTGAATGCTTTCAAACCCTGCTCCTCTCTCTCGGGAGCAGTACTGGCACAACAGACACTCCAGTTCCTGCCATGTTCTCTGTATGCTGGGATGTCAAACCTCCGAGATTTGCCACAGCACGTCCTCTTTGCTAGGCTGTGTGCAAAGGTGGTGGCAAACCAGCCACCCTCATCCCAGCTGCAGAGGATGTACCACAGCCACATGATAAGCTTTGGAATAAATCTGGATAACCAGAACAGTAACTGTAACCCGGCTAGAGGCAGAGGCACGGGGAACAAAGCATCCAGCTAGAGAATACTATGCTGCCCAAATCCTCTTTTGGACATAATCCTTAGTTTTAATCCCAGCTAGCTTTATCCAAACTATATAGCCTTGACTTTTTGTGTCCTTATGTCTGTGAAGAGCTGAAATACTTCCCTCAGAAGAGCATAAACAGCACCTGCCATTGAAATGAGAGCTTACAATGTATCCAAATATCACGCACAGGAACTTTGCTAATGGTTTTTAGGTAGTCTCTAATATCTTTTCAAACATCTTATTTATGGATGTGAGTGAAATTGAGTTTTACTGAGTTGTGCCATGAACAGCACGCTTGTACTCCAGAACAGAAAATGTTCACTCCCTCTCTCACAGTAACTACTGTGAGGTTGCAGCACTGTGCATAGTGCCTCAGTTTGTTTCTTACACACACCCAGCACATGTTACAGCTGGTTCTTTTCAGCTGTAGGAAAGCTCTAAGCAGCTGGAGCTGAGTGATAAGTAAATGTAGACTGCCAGCTTAAAGGAAATTGATAAGGTTAATGGAATAGACTGTGAGACATCATCTCATGCTGTGAGAGTCTGTGTGCCATGTCCAGGTGATCTCAGCACAGAAAAACATGTCTATTATCACCCCCCTGCAGCAGGGAGGGAAGGAAAGAAGGCAGGAAGGAAGGAGGGGTCAGGTCTCACCCTCAGCCAAGAGATCCCAAAGCTACTGCCAAAGTTGCAATACTCCCCCTTGGAACAGGACAGAGTGTAACATGTTTTTGTTTTTCCACAGATGATGGTGCAGAGCTGTGATGTGAGGACTTTCACTTACGCACAGTTTTAAATTAGTATTTCGGAAAGCTGCAAGCTCTGGCTTTTTCTAGCTGACTAATCATTCCCTCTTAACTCCCTTTTTCTGTGAGTCCCAATTTGCTTGCACACTTCTTTCACAGATACACTAGTAGATTCACAAGTTTGATTACAAATTTTAATTCTATTTACAGGAAATAAACATACTTTTGAACAGCACATGGCAGATGAGTAAAACTGTATTTTGAATGCAACGTACACAAAATGAAACAAAACCTGAGCACTTCAGTCTCATAATTTAAAAAAAAGCGCCCTTTTAAAGGCTAAACACTCATCATACGAGGTGCAATACTCATAGACATCAGTTCTTGGAAGAGGAGTTTGCAGGCATAGGGCATTCGAACCAAAGATATCTGGAAAGAGATTTCAAAAGTGTTGTGATAAACACTCATAAAGCATCAACTTCCACCATCCTCTACACAAATAACTTGTTGAGTTTTTGGCTTAAAAGCAAATCTGGAGTTACCCATGAAAGCATTTAACAAGAATTGCTCACAGACAGTACTAAAGCAAGAAGGAAGCTGAGACTGTCTGTCAGGGCTACACAGCAGCTCTCCAGAACCCATTTTTAATGTAAAAGTGCAGCCGAGGGATCTGATCCTAAACAAGAGCCATTTAACAGGGAACATGTGCATAGCAGTGCCTGAGGTGCATAAATGCAGGTCAGGTTTCCAGCACACATCACTTCGTAATCCCAGTGCTGTGGTTAGAGTTGCAGCAGTCGGTCCCTGGCACAAAAACAAGCCTGTTCAAGGCAACTATCCTTATCTCTGCCCCTGCTGTCCCTTGACATACTTCTGTAACCAAGCATGCACTGCAGAGCTTTTATTACGTTAAAAAAACCCACCAAAGTGCAACACAAAAGACCTCCCGTGGGGACCCAGCTCTGCAAGCATAAATATCTTCATGGGACAGTCACAAGGGCGATGCCTCTAAATTCCTGTGATTCCGAGTTTTACTTCTAAAAATAAGCTCTAGAGCATTTAAAGTCTCTGAAAACTCCGCACTGTACAATACTTGAACAGCATTTCCTGCCAAGTGACAAGCCAACGCTATAAAATTAATAAGGAAGCATCCAAATTGACTACAATGCTATAAACACTTAAAACAGTTATGAAACTAAAATAGCAATTGTTCTGGTGCTTCTTTAAATATTTACTTCCCTATCCTCCTGCTTCACTCAAGTGGCATTTCCTCTTGCCCACAAGGAGAAACAATGGCTGATGAAAACCACACGTACCTGAGTTTTATTACGGCATCCGCGGCATTCGTAAGTGTGAGTCCTCGTGTTTGCAATTGCCATGATTCCGCAGAGGTTACACACATGGACTTGGTATGGGTCTGAAGCTTCAAACAACCTTTCTCTCAAGAACTGGGCTGCTCCATGAGCAATCTGGCAATCTCGTTCCATTTCTCCAAAGCGAAGGCCACCATCACTAAAAGGAAGAGAAAAACCAACTTTTGAGTTCACTGGCAAAATAATCAGTTCTTGTTGGTGGAACAGGTATCTGTATTGCAAGGCAGGAGGAAGGCTGTGCATTAATTTTCCTCTAACACCTCAGAATAAAACTGTGAAAACAGTAATTTATAACTGCTGCTGAGCATTTCTACAGCAGGTGTCTGACAGCCACAGCACAACCACACAGCAAAATGAAATGTACAGTTAAGTCATCCTCTGCTTATCTGTGGTGGGTTAAATCTTGGCTGTTTGCCAGATGCCCACCAAGCAGCTCTCTGGTCCTCACCATGTCCACAGGACATGGGGAGAAAGTCAGATGGAAAAGCTCATGAGTGGAGATAAAACCAGGGAGATTGCTTATCAATTACTATCACAGGCAAAACAGACTCTGCATGGGGAAAATGAGTTTATCACCCATCAAAAATGGAGTAGGATGATGCGAAATAAAGACAAAACTAAAAAGTTCACCTCCCCAACCTTCTTCCCAGGCTTACTTCACTCCTTCATTCCCAACTCCTTCCTCCCCTCCCTGTGATGACAGGGGGAATGGGGCTTGCAGTCAGTGCATCACAGTTCCTCTCAGCTGCTCCTTTCTCCTCACAGTTTTTTCCTGCTCCAGCATGTGGTGCCTCCCATGGGACAGTCCTTCAGAAACTGTTTCAGCATGGGTCCTTCCCACAGGGTACAATCCTTCAGGAACAGATTGCAGCAGCAAGGGTCCCCCACAGACCATACCTCCTGCCAGGAGCCTGCTCCAGCATGGGCTTTCCACAGGTTGCAGGGCAGTTCTGTTGCATTTCCTCACTCCTCTCTCACAAGTGCTGTGCAGCATTTTTTGCCCTTTCTTAAATATATTCCCACAGAGGTGCCACCAGCACCACTGCTGGGTTCAGCTCTGGCCAGCAGAGGGGCTGCCAGGGCCAGCTCTAAGTGGCTGTGTCCAGCATGAGGCAAGCCCTGGTCCCTTCTCAGAGAGGCCACCCCAGCAGCAGCTCCTGCTACCAAAACCTTGGCACCTGCACCCAGTACTCTTAAGCCAAACACATGAAGAAATGGGTGGCTATTTGGGGTGAGCTAATTAAGTTCTAGCTGCAAAGCTGAAGCAACTACTTGTTCAGGGCTAAAAACTCGACACAAAAACAGAACACCATACAGAAACTAACACAGAGGCTTACCGAGATCTGCCTTCCATGGGCTGTCTGTTAAGGATCTGGATTGGCCCTCTTGCACGAGAATGGATTTTGTCATCCACCATGTGCTTCAAACGCTGGTAATAGGTAGGACCAATGAAGATCTGGGATGTGATTTTTCGACCAGTGAAGCCATTGTAGAGGACCTGAAGAAGTCAATGCAGTCATAAGCCTTACTACCCATCAAATATATATTAAAAAAATTACAATGAATTGGTGTTTTGATTATACCTCATTTCCTCTTAGATGATAGCCATAATCTGATAAAAGATTGGAAATCTTTTGCACGTTGACAGCATCATTAAAAGGTGTAGCATCACCAATTTCTCCTTTGTTTGCAGACACCTACAAAGAAGAGATTTGGAAAAGTTCGTCAGGTTTCTGACGGACTGTTTAGACCATATTTAGCTGTTTCAAACAGCTGTAACTCTTAATACTGGAATTTGAGATTCCATGCCAATGGTAGTACCCTATTCTCACTTTGTTTATCTGCCACGTATTTTAAAAAATACACACTATAAACAATTTTGCTACTCCTTTTTCTAGGTCAGGGGAAAATGTCTGGAACAAAAGCAACAGAGGAGAGAGCATGCTGTAGGTAGGGCCTGAGCTGCTGGATAAAATTTACAGGACTGTGTATCTTCCCTAAGAAAGCTCCCTTTGCTATCAAGTAACTGGAGAACAATCATTTTTAAGTGAATTAACACCTACTAGATAGTATTTATCTTTACAAAAAAAAAACCAGCCCAAGCAAGCAACAACCCCCACCAAATTTTAATTCCTATTGCTCACACATGCAGTATAGAAGACTGTTCTTACCTTGCCCTGAAGACACTCTATCAAGTGACCAATGGTCATGCGGGAAGGGATGGCATGGGGGTTGATAATGATATCAGGTGTGATGCCTTCACACGTGAAGGGCATATCCTAGAGCAGGGAAACACACAGTCAGTTCTTCCCAGAACATCGTGTTTAGGAAGAGTGGGTGCCTGGATCTGAATTCCATCTTTCAAAGCATTTCAAAGGCATTTAAGTACGTAAGAAGCAGCTGTGTCCTCTTCAAAACATACTTTATCTACATTTATGTCAACATATTGAACAAGAGTAGATATTGCACAGACAATTCACTTAAGATAGTTACAATGCTAAGATCATCAAAGGTAAAATCTCCAGAAGAAGAAAAAAAAAAAAAAGACTACCTCTTGCCTGTACTGGATACCACAGGTTCCTTTCTGACCATGTCTGCTAGCGAATTTATCTCCAATTTGTGGAATTCTTACAGAACGTACCTGTAAGCCACAGGAAAACATTCAATTGGTAACTTAAATACAGACCAAAGATTATTAAAGCAGAAAGCACGAACATCAGTGCTCACCCTAATCTTGCAGAACTTGTATCCTTCCTGGTTCAGGGTTACCATGACCTGATCCACAATCCCAGTCTCACTGGTGCGCAGGAAGGTGCTGCAGTCTCTCTTGGTGAAGCGTCTGTTGGTGCTTTCCAGCTCATCCTCATTTTCTGGCAGCGTGACTGTTTTGCCAATGATGACATCATCCCCAGACACACGCACCCCAGGCGCTATCAAACCATCATCATCGAGTTTGTCATAGATTGCGTGTCTCATACCTTGGGGGGAAAAAGGAAAAATAAAAGCAGACTCCCAGACTTTTCAACATACTGACTCTGATGTTCTGCACTAATTCAACAAGTCTGCTTGCAACTTCAGACAACTGCTAAAATATCTAATGCAAATATCTCAACTGATACATTGCTATAAAATACAATTGCTAGAAATGTCTGTATCAATATGTCCCAAAATAAAGACTGAATCAGTTCAACATTAACTACCTTGCCCACAAAACCTTAATTTAAAAACTCAGTCTTCGTACACTCCTTTATCTTACCTTGACAAGTTTCACGTGTGGGCTTTTCAAAAACTTCCTCTTGGTCATACCCTTTCTTAGACTCCTGCTCTTTGTACGAGCGATAGAACACAGATCTGAAACAAAGTTATAAAGTCTTCTCCAGTGAAACTGGCATCATTTTCCCTCATCTGTACTTCTCATTTTCACATAATACTGTTACTAATGACAACCAAATCCAAATAATGAGCACATGCCACACAACCTTTCATCTGATTTCCTGTTAATCTGACCTTCACTGAGGAGGGGAAAAAAACCAATAAAACACCCCACCAAACAAAAACGTTTCAGATGGCATTATGATGGTCACTTTGCAGATACTGCCAAAGTACCTAAGATAACATGCTAATTTTTGATGAACTGCAAAGACTTTCGGATCTGCTTGACATCTCAGAAGCAGTTACTATTCCTAATGATTATTCACATCTTCAGCATAGCATTCCTGTATTACTTTCCTCCTTATACCTGCCATTTTGCAAACTTTTTTAGGCTTCTACTGCTACCTTGCAGTGCCACGCTCAGCACAACTGAGCTGCAGTGAAAAACTTTCAATTTATATAAGGGATTTTCTGGGGCTTTAAGGGTTTTTGTTTGCTGCCTCATTTGCCAGCACACCAAAGTGCTTTCAGATACTATAATGCACAAAGTCACATCAGCCACCAGCTGTGCCAACAGCAGTTCCTTCTAAGGAGAGGAACATTCCAATCTTAACTGGTAGCAACTGTCCCACTAATAAAGACAAGACTGTTAAAACGCTGCAACATTGTTCATGTAACTGGTGAAAGTTATATGAAAATACACCAGGGAGGAGTCCAAATATTTTTCCATTAAACTGTGATACAAAGGACTCTAAACAGAGTAAAGACCAAAACGGAGGAGTTGGGAAGGCAAAGTGAGCAGTCAGGTTACAAAAGATGAACCATTCCTGTGTTTTGCTAAGATACACATTCACTGTTTTCATTGTGCTGCTCCCTCAAACCCCATAAAAAAAAAAAAAAAAAAGACAACTTCACAAGTTGGAAAGATTCAGATCTTACCTGAAAAAGCCTCTGTCAACAGCAGAACGGTTCATGATGACAGAGTCTTCCTGGTTATAGCCTGTGTATGATGCAATGGCTACAATCGAGTTGATACCTAAAATATGCAGAGAAAATATGTTGGAAGAATGCACACATGCCCAGACAGACACTATTTTAACTCAAAGTAGGCTGTCCTCTCTACAGTGAAGCTGTCCTACCCTTTCTCAGATAAAATCTCTACATCTCACACACAAAAACATGTAGCATCAGCAAATGCAACTCTGGTTAGAAAAGAGAGTCAAGAGTGACCCCTTGTGAAAAACCTATCAAACACCAATACAGAAAAGGCATTTTTTCAGTTAGATTTTAGCAGATTTTTTTGGGTAGTTACAGCTGCAACACTACCAACATATTTTTTGCAGTCTAGGGGTCCAGCTACAAGCTAACACTTAACCTATGCTTATTTCTTAAACTGCATGCATTTGCTGAATGTTCAGGTACTCTACGCACACCATTTGTGATGTGTTTTAAATAAAACAGTGGTATTTTTGTTCAATGAACACGAACTGACCACACACCTGCTGGTAACTCTCTGAATCTCAAGTACTCCATGGAGCGTGTTGTTACCAGGGGCTTCTGGGGATAATACAACACATGTGCCAGCGTGTCCATACGGACATGGAAGTTGGTGATGTAGACTCCCATAGCCTGTTTACCCATAGCAGACTGGTACGTGTTCCTGGGAGACTAGACAGACAAAGGAAGACCAATAATTATGTATATAAAGTTCTTTACACACACACACCTGTGGGTGTTCTATCAGCTTTAAAAGCAGGATGCCAGCAGAGGTGCACTCACCTGGTTGTGATCAGGGAAAGGGATAATAGATGCACACACTCCCAGGATCATGGATGGGTGAATCTCACAGTGCGTGTATGTTGAACAATATGCTACACCTTTCTCTTGCAAGTCATCTGGAGTCATTGCCAGCATCACAGTCTCTTCTTCCAGGGTGTCAATGTACTCTACTACACCACTGGCCACGAGATCCTGCCAACTGAACAACCAGTAACTCAACACCTAAAATGGATCTCTTCAGCTGTGACAAAAACAAGGACTTCCCTGGCTTATTATTACTACCACTGCCTCAGTGTGATTAAAAAAATTAAACTACCAGGCAGAGAAAGCATCTTTATGCTGCACAAAGCTTTAAACATTCCTCTCTCCAACCTGAGGGAACGTGAAGCTTCCAAGATAGAAAATGACACCTTCAGTTGAATTTCAGGAACGTATCTCACCTGTAGTTGTTATACTCTCGTTCCTTCAGCTGGTCAATGTGCCTTTTCTTCAGCAGCAACTTCTGTTTCTCCACAATCAAGAGGGGCCGACAAATTCTGCCCGCATCAGTGTAGATGCGGATTTCTCGCTCACGAATATCTCTTATCATCGAGACCTGAGCAAGAGAGCAGCACCCCATGACTACGAAGTCTCAGCTTGAATCAGAACCACAGAACACAAAATAGGATAACTAAATTCTCTAAAGCAAAGACTTTCTGGGCACTACCAGAAGCACAGAACAAACATTAATGCTCCTACAAACAGAAGCATTTCAGAAGATTTTCAACTGTTTTTTTTTTAACTGGATCCTCCTTAAAAACAAACAACCCCCCCTAAAAAAACCAACCCCACAACCAAACAACAAACCATACACTACACCAAGCATATAATAAAAATAAGAATTAAAAAAACCCCAAATGCACCAAATACAAAAACCTCCCCAAATAAAACGCAAAACAAACCCAGTGCGAAATATATTCAGAAAGAGACTTGCAAATAATGCTACTTGGAGCTTGCAAAGTAGTATCAAGGCATTATCCTCTCTTGTCTTGAAGGACACCCAAACTCTAGATGTAAAAAATTTATACCTCTGACACAATGATGTCCATCTGACGACGAAGCTTCCTTAGGGTATTCATGAGCTGTTCTGGATCTTTGTGTATTCCTACCCAGCAGCCATTAACAAATATCTTGGTAGCACTAGAAAGGGGAAACACAAAATAATAATAATAATTTTAAAAATCCCACCGCACCAAATAACCCCAAACCCTTGAAGTGCTGTGTAGGATAAAAAGCTTAAGTCTGTTTCAAGAGTTTCATTTGCACATACTCAGCTATTGCTGCTGGTGATATTTCTTCTAGGTTTTCCATACTCCACTCTTCCAAGAATTCCAGAATGGGGGATGGCTGAGACCCCACAGAAATGTAAGCCATCAGGGCTAAGTTCTTCACAAGTCCTACTGCATGACCCTAGTAGAAACAAAAAGTTAACGTGCATTTTCAAATCAAGAGGTTCTCCCAAGAAAATCCGAGAACTTAAAATTTAGCTCCTCAAGGAACCGGACACAAAACATGCTTTCAACCACCGAGTCAGCTATAAAGTGAAATATTTGTGTCAGCATTATTTTAAAAAATGCAAGGATCATCACAAGTGCCATGGCCACAAAATGACCATGAGGGAAAGGCAGTTAGTACACAAATACTGCTTTCATTACCTCAGGGGTCTCAGCAGGGCAAACCATTCCCCATAGGGTGTTGTGCAGCTGCCGGGGCTTGGCCAGTTTTCCGTCTCTCCCAATCGGAGAATTCAGGCGTCTCAGGTGGGAAAGCGTAGAGGCAAAAGTCAGGCGGTTCAACACCTGCACGTAGGAAGGAGTTTAGTCTGTCCGAGCTTAAGTGTGCTGACAGGCATCACGACACACCAGCACAAAGGACCAACGCCCTCTAGAAATGATATGCTTAAAGAGAACTAAAATAGCTCTGATTTTTTTGTTAGCTACAGTTTTTAGTTCACCTCCACTAATCTCACACTACCCCTAGAATCTCAAGCTCCGAACTAGCGTTGTAATGGCAGAAGATTCCAGAGCATGTTTATACCACAGCAAGGCCCAGCATGACGAACACACTTCTATCCAAGCAGAGAGCTGGTTTTTGTTGGGTAGCTTACTCTGAACAAAGTAACTGAACAAGTGATACTTTCTAAGCCGCATTGTCACCAGGAGGGTTTGCCAGTACAATGACACAGTGGTCTTTTCAAACTCTGGAAAACTAGGACCACTTAGTTATTAGGAGCAAATCAGAATTCACATTCTTATCACTCTGCTCAAAGCTGCTCAAAAATCTAAGAAAATCTATTTTTACAGCCTGAGATGTTAGTTTATTCAAAAAGCAAACACACAAGAAAATGTGCTGGCATTTAAAAACTGACAGCTTTTTCCTGTTCCTATCCTTACGGGAAAGAGGCTCAACTGAGCACTACACTGGGCTAATTAAGTCAGTGCTCCTCATCATTTGCTGTGGAATACACAACTTTTTTATTACAAGGTGTCACTTAAGTTTTTTTAACTGCCTGTGAAGCACTGGAAACAACTACAGGAAAGAAATCCATCTTCCTGCAAGATTCCCTGGGACTAGGAATTTATGCAAAAGTGTATGATCTAACAAAAAAATCCTTACAAGAGCTACACCAACTGTTTAGCAGTGAATGCAATAGCCAAAACAAACAAAGCATGACAAAAAAACCATAAACCATACACCTGACCCAACTAGTTGGATCTTGATCTGTGTCACCTAAGGAAGTTTTCTTTTAAGAATATTTCTATTTAACATACAACATGCATGGCTGCTAGGCAATGATAAACTCTTCCATAACAGTTTTACCATAAGAACTGTAAACCTGACAAAGCCCTTACTGTACCTGAGATACTCCTGCTCTGGCCTGATGAGCTTTCTTCTGGTCACCCCAGTTTCCAGTTGCCAATGAGTATTTCAAACCGTCTGAAATAATTCTGGTTTTAATTGCCAACTCCAAATTGAAATCTTTCCCTCTGTCAATGAACTTCTGTGCATATATTCTCACTTCCTTCAGCAAATTCTTGAACATTCTGTAGAAGAAAGACACCGAGAAATATGATTAAACAGTGCTGTGAAATTCAGCCTACTCAGGACTATTTGGAAAAAATGTCACTGGCCTCCTGAAAACAATCAATTTGTAACTATTGGGGGGGGGGGGCAGAGAGGAATAAAGCAAATGAACCTGTTTGTAAACATGCACAAAATATGCTTCAAAACAAGTCAATGCTGGCCACCCACTGTTACAGGAAACTTAGCCACTCCATGAAAAAGTCATAATCTGTGTTGCCCAAGACTGCCTCTCTGACACAACAGAATTAGTCTGATTTAGAAGCACAGAGTTAGCAACGCCTCTACCATTAATTATGTCCAAAGAAAATATGTATGTGATAGTTACCCTCTGAACAGGAAAGCCAAGAGTGGCCCAGCAAGATCCAATCTTTTGTTGCCATAATGATCTCTGTCATCCAGCTCTCTTCTTCCCAGTGCTGCCAGCAACAATCTATGAACCATATACCTAAGCAAATAAGATAGTTTATGTTTTAAAGTGACAGCAGACATTCACAACAAAGATTACATGTTTTCACAGGTAAATCAGTGAACCCTTTCCTAAAGGCTGACCATTCTAGATCTTTAGGATATCACTGTCCTAAAATAAACCTCTTCAGCATATCCTTAGAGGTGGATGACCCACTGAAAGTTCAGGCTAACGAGAGAGAGAAGAAAATATTTACATCATGATGGTCATGCCTTAAATATCTGTCCTATACTGTAATATAGGTTCTGTTTAGGCACATGCAATCAGCTATAAAAATCACAGGTTTCCTGATGCTACAGTTCATCATCTGCATTCCAATAAGCAGTGATCAAGACAATGTGCTACTTGTTTTAAAGAGTGGTTTACAATACAATCAGCTTATCAGAGTTATCTACATCTTAGTTATCAACTTCTAGACGTTGTCCATGCAACTGGGTATCAAAAAGTCATTTAGCACTATCATCACATCTAACTTAAGACCCAAAATGTGTTGGGGGCTCATTTTCTTCCTTTTTTTTTAATAGGTTATCAAAATTTGCATTTTCCCTGCCTCAAAAATATACCAGTGCCCCACGGTTTATCACTGAGTATCCAGGAGACTGAGGTTAAAACAAACTTCCATTCAGTGAGTTCTTCCAATAACAGACATATATGTGAGAAAAATATGTACTTAAGGTCCATCTGCAGCTGTGAGACAGAGTTCTGACATACCCTAGAAAATAGGCCTTTTTGGTTTCACAGAAGTCACTGACACCAACATGTGGGAGCATTTCTTTCTGCAAGACTTCCTTGGCATACTTGATTCTCTTTTCTTTAGTGACACCTGGCTTGGCACCTCTTGAGCCAATGAAGTTTAGGGCAACATTTTGCTCCTGAATGACAAATGCTTCATCCAGAGAAGGTTTGACCTAAGGCACAAAAATACAGCAAAATCCTATAGCAACCAGTGCCTGTTGGGGCTGAAGGAAACTACACAGTAGTTTGCTGATGATTCCTTTCAGGATCTGCTAATTACTGATTCAGGTCTTTCTGGCACTAGAAAACAGTAATAAAGCATGCAGGAAGAACACAAAAAATAGTTTAAACTTCAGAAAATAGTTCTCATTCAAGTACATTCTAGGCTTGATGCTGTTTCAGATATAATCAAGAGTTTACAATTGAAGTCAACAATAGCAGGGGAAGACCCTATCTCTCCAAATACATATTAATTCTTAGAAATTTCCACTGAACTCTGTTCACTTAATGTACTTATTAGAATAGGTTCAGGTAGAGAACTTTTGACATTTCTAATACAGAATCCACAAAAATAATAAATAAATTACAACTGGAAAATGAACAACGCTTCAAGTGATGACTAGCTGCACCTACACACCACCAAACATGAAGACAGGAAATAATTTAACATGCATTACCATTTCCATCATTTCTGGGTCTTCGAAATCGTATATGATGTGCTCTAGAATGTCCCTGTCGGACACAAAGCCGAGTGCACGGAAGACAATGATGATGGGGACCTCTTGTTTGATATATGGCAGAGTTGCTACAATGCGCTGACCAATGGCACTCTTCTTTGCACCCTGAAGAGATGGGGGAAAGCACAGGTTAGGCTTAAATCACCCTACCTTTCAATAAAAGTCTCTAAAATCATCCTGCCTTTCCATAAAAATCTCTCTCTTGATCTAGATGATACAACAGAAGCGTATTTATTCAAGCACCACAGGAAAACAAGACTTCTCAGCAGGCCAACTAAGGAGCTACTCTGAATGCTTACTCCAGCAATGACTTTTTACTTTAAAAACATTTTGAGCTCTAGAAGTCTGTGAAAACTTGTAAGGTTTTTGCTGATACAAAGGAATGTAAATACTACTCATTCACCCACATACATCATTTCTCTCCCTTTGTGTATTTGCCAAGAGTAATCCTATCCACCTCCAGTGTTCCTTCTGTTAGGTTTAAACTCAGCTTTTCTAACCCACCGTACAAGTGATTATTCAAGTAGCTGCTCCCCTTCTCCAGAAGGAAACACTGCGGGATGCAGAGGAAATCAGGAGTGCCCCAGACATCAGGAATGAGAATATTGTAAAGCTTCTATTTAAGTTGCTCTTGGAAAATTTCAAAACATCAGTGCAGTACTAAATGAGTACTGACACCTTTTGCTTTAGAAGTTACAAGTAGCACTTATTTCCCCTCACAGATGGCACAATTAGATGTTAACTATGAATTAATATGTGGTCTGCAAAATACATCTCAACACTAGCTTGGCCATCAGCAAAGAGAGAGTCCCTGCTCCTCTATCTGTTCTTTGTGAAAAAACAAGACACAGCTTGTTTGAATTTTTTCAAAACTCGTGTACAGTAATTTTAAAATTATTTTTAGCCTTACCCTAAAACCTGCCACAAATTGAGCCTTCATTTCAATCCTGAAATTATTTATCATAGAGACAGGCATAACGTATGACAAACAAATTTTCATTTACTTTTATCTTCTTTACAATTTAGCATCAGAAGAAATTTCTTCTCAATATCCCAAAACCAAATGACATGAACAGACACGTTATGAACAGAACAAAACTCCTAAAACAATCTTTGGGGTTATTACTGCCAAGGCATACCTGTCCACCTCTGGCCAGCATGCTGACCCATATAGTACTAGTTGGTCGAGAGGAGTTTTCCAGACAAGATCTACACTCTCCTGTGTAGGCATATTTTGAATCTTTCTTTGCAAACACATACACTGTGTTTGTAGCCATCTTCTCCTGAGCAATCAGAACCTGTGTTAGAAACAAGAGCACCAGTAAATAACTGACAAGAGAGAATGCTGAAAGCAACACACACAGTGTTTCCACTATTCCTTCAGGTGCCTTAACTTTTAGAGCACTGCACAGCAGGAAGGCAACTTGCCAAACTCAGGTGGATTATACTCTGTATTTTAAAACTACAGATTTAAACAAAATCTACAGCTAATTAAGATGGAATAGCCAAAACAAGAGACTCAGGGAACACTGTTGTCTGTGATTACTTACCACACCTGCTGGCTATGCTGAGACATTTCTGTTAGCTTTAGGCACAACACTAATAAAGAAAGCATTTCACTGTCTGTTTTTTCCAAGGCCAACACACTACACAGGCATGTAAATTTAAATGCCAGCTCAACAATCAAAGCCAGATTTTTTTCCCCCCAGTAAGAAATATAAAATTCTAGTGATTTTGCTGTGTTTGCCCAGGTTATCAGAAAATACTGGCAGTTTCACTGGTGAGGCACTAATGGTGTGGATATGATTTGCTGAAGCTGCTTCTGCAGTAATGGAGGGAAAAATCTATTCTTAAAATGCATCTATATGGCTGTGAACAAGCTGGAGGACACTCTGAGTGAAGAAGTGCCTCGTTTCAGAGGGCATGCTGCTCTGCAATGCTGGAACAAGAGATAAAAATATCTGAAGTACTTAGTGGCAAACAGTTCACAAAACTGAAGAAGGGAAGAAGTGAAGATAGGAAATGTGCCTCAAGGAAAAAGGTGGCTTTAGAAAGCCCTAACAGATGATTAAAAGCCCATCTTTCTGCAGGATCAGGGGCTTCCACAGTATCTCTGACACACTGGAATAAGAATGTTTATGCTCCTGGCACAAAACATATGGAAACAAGTAACAGAACTTCTATTGTCTGTACAGCAGGCTGTGCAAGGTATAGTCCCTTACCTTTTCTGATCCATTAATGATGAAGTAGCCACCGGGATCAAGCGGGCACTCATTCAGCTCACAAAGATCACGGTCAGTTAGGCCATTCAGCAAACAGTACGTGGAACGCAACATGATAGGAATCTTTCCTATAAAGGTTTTCTGATGCTGGGTCTGCAATTGGTCCTCCCCTTCTTTAATAACTGTTTTAGTTATATCCACATACAAGGGGGCAGAATACCTACAGAATAAAAACACTGTGTTATCTGTCAGTTACTATCTTTCTGTACAACCCTGAGTAATGAAGGCAGTTATTCAAGCACTCACTGGTGTATTAAGCATTATTACCAAATCATCAATCACCATCTAGATTTAACAACCAGACACGGAATTTTAAATAAAGCAGTAATTATTACATTTTCAAGGCACTACTATACCGAAAAAGACTATCAATTAATAAAGCAGAGGCAGTTCTTCCTTCTGTTTATCCACCACAGAGTTGGCTCTTACGTAAGGTTTCTCAGTCTGGCTTCATTTGGCATCATGGGTGAGGGTGCTCCATCTCTTTCCCAATGTGTAGGTTTGGAGAGATAGATTTGTTCAAACTTCAACAGATACCGGGGCTGGAAAACAAGAATATATTCACTTGTAATGGAAGAAACATCTCTTATTAGCAACCAGAACTGCTACTGCAGAAGAACAACCATTACCAATAAAAGAAAACACAGCAAGCTGGGTAACACCGGTTCCTAGGATGATTCTATAGGACAAGTAAACAAAGTAAGACTTGAGTTTTTGGAAAAGAGTCTGATTTTTAAAACGCACAAAAGCCTCCTACAACAGGAGGTGGCGGACCCTTGTTGGCAAACATTCTGTAGGTCAAAAAACCCCTCTTTCTCAATCCTTATGTGAAGAAACACCTTTTCCTGGATTTGCAGCAACGGCCACATACAGTACTGTTTCCCAAGTTCTCATGAAAGCAACCTTAAGGAGAACACATTTACTACCGTTCTTATCTCTCAGCATGATTGCTATACCCTCTCATGTGCTCTAAACCGCCTTCAAAATTTGAGACTGAGAAGTAGAGGGAGACAGAAACAAAAAAATCAAGTTTTTCCCAATAAACACAGTTTCCTTAAATTAGTTCAGTATCTTCAAACGTGGTGAGAGACTGCCTGCAAGTGACCCTGAAGGAAAAAGCAAGTTTTCTTTTTCTCATCTCTAAACCTATTCCTAAAAACTCGCATTTAATAAATGAGAATAAGACACTAACCTCTGTGATTTGAGAAAGTAAAACACTAGCTTTTGGGCAAAAAGAAGCCCAGCACAAACCATGCTTGTGACCTGAACCATAACCAGGCACAGTGCAAACAGTAAGTGCAGAACTGCACAGCTAGAGAATTCTGCCATAATATACACAGAATAACAGAGGAAACATTAAGAAGAATTAGTGAGATAGATGCTTATGGACTGTTTGTCTAGCAGAGAAACCAAAAGGCATCTCAGTTATTCTCTGCAGGATAGTTGTTTGCTTGCAAAAAAATGCAAAGGAACAGGAAAAATGCATAACAAATTCAATGCTTGAGTGTCCTAAAGATCCTTTAAATCTCTAGAGGGAAGTAACTAGGTAGTGACTGATAGCAGGGCAATGGCTCATCACCATTTGCACTTATGGAACAGGTATCAGACTACACAAGGGACACAGGGTGAAAGCACCAGAGCTACTGCAGAAGGTGCACATTCATTGTAGAAGAGCCATCACAAGGTGCAGATCCAAGACAATTTATCCTCTTTGGAACATGGTGCCAACAGAAGAAGATGAACAATAGCACCCTTTGAAAACCTGGACCTAACTTGAGCCTAACTTAAGTTAAAGCTAACAGAGAAGTTTTCAGTCATAAACCTTTCTTGCCATGGTAGAGCTACTGAAAAATAAAAATCTCACCAAAACACAGCTTGCTCTTGGCTACCTGACCTGCTCTGCTAAATCTCTGTCCCTGCAGTTTTGCACAGAAACTGACAATATGAGCTGCAGCAGCCACTTGTTCTTGGTCACTTCTCAACTCAAACAACGGGACAGGGGTTGAATAAAACTGATGTAAAATGATTCTGTATTGTAAAAACACATCATCTCTGCCAGGGTTCTCCACTTACTGGCTCTTCCACTTCTCCTGAGGCATGCTGGGCTTCAGCTTGTAAATCAATTGGTGGAGCATCTTCAACAATTCTCTGCACAGACATCTGAATAAACTCATCAAAGGAATCCAACTGTTGCCTGACTAAACCCTTTTCATCAAAATAGGAGCTAAAAAAAAAAAAAAAAGAGCAGGTTAATCTTAATTTAATTCACGTACTTCACACATCAACAAACTTAAGATACATTTATTACAAAACCTCCAGAAGCCATGAAATACAGTACAGAATCAAACACATTCACTTATCCCAAGGCATGAGTTTCAAACACAGATGCTCCTCACAAATGTTTAACAATTCCCTCACTGCCTGAACACACAGACACTTCGGAGTGATAGACTTGCTGCCACCTCTTGGCTAAGCCATGACTGCATGCACAGTCAGTGCCTTGAATTTCCCTTAAATTGGAAGAAAAACATGATGACAAACCTCACTGAAAGCAGCTTCAGCTGAAGTTTTCAGTAATGCCTGTAAATTACTTTGCTTTAACTAATTTTCCAAGACCTAGTAAACTGGGAGCATGCCTTCAAGTCCAAGTAATAGTTCTCAGAACTTTTAGAACAGGATCCCCTCTGTTCCAGCCACACAGGGATTCCCAGTTTCGTTCCTCCAGATTTTCTTTAGCCTTTGGGTCACCTAGAGCCCAAATTCAAAGCTCCACACAACTTCTGGTGGGATGAACTAACCACATCTGCTGCATTCACTCATGCCATCAAGTACCTCCCATTACTGAAGCGAGCCAGGGAACCCACATTACCGCAGCTTCTGTCCCATCACTGCCAACATCTCAGAGAAAACTGGGAAGAACCATCCCCCTACCAACAAGTTCAGGCTTCTCCAGGAAGGGTAGCACACCCTTGGCTATCATGCTGTTGCTGCACAGTCTGCTCTTGCCCAAGAAAAAGGATGATGGGAAAGATCAACCTGTATCCCAGAACAGTTCAGGTTGGAAGGGACCTCTGGACGTCATCCTGTCCTATCGCTGTACTGAAGCAACGTCATCTAGAGCTGACTACCCATGACCAGGTCCAAACAGCTTTTGAGTAACACTAAGGACGGAGATGGAGATTCCATAATCTCTCTGGGAAACTCAGGGCTTGGTCACCCTCACAGTAAACAAAGTGTTTTGCCATACGGAGTGAGGTGCTTCAGCTGAAGGACTCAGATACCTCCCACATGTCTGAAAGCAAAGACAACACTCCTTCCTGGGCTGCAAAAGAAAGGATCTCCTTCTGCCTCCAAAGTTTCTCATCTCTGCTTTCCAACCAGACTGTCTATGGGCCTACCCCCACAGGTCCTCCCTTAGGCTTGCAACTGCTACTCTAAGACACCACTCATGTACATCTTATGAAGGATGTAACCAGCAAAAGAAACACTTTTCACTCAGTTCCACGTAGCATCCCACTCCTTAACACTCACAAAAAGCTGCAGGCCCTGGACACCCATGTTGCACTAGAAAAAAACAACACCACCAAAATGGCGAAAATAACTAAGTGCTGACTTCCTAATGCCAGCATCAGCTGTGAGATTAGTGGGCTTGATATGGAGCCAAAACCACCTCTTTCTTCACTGAAAAAGCGTGTGCTGGGGGTCACCAGAGCTTCTTAATCCCCGACGACAACCCTTTGTTTCTGCCAAAAGCCCTCCTGCTCTGAACACGCTGCAACACGCAGTTTAGCACAACCAAGCCTGCAGCTCCCAAACGTGTTCCCAGGAGCAACCTGGATGTGACCTGCACGGCCGAGAGCACACGTGTTGAAGGCTTAAGGACAACAAATTTTAGCAGGTCACCTAATAACAATCCAGCAGGCTTCTTGCCACAGGTCGGGAGTGATTTCATCATCGTCTTCATCATATTGCATATCTGCGGGGAAGCACAACATGTGAGCCAGGCTCCGAGCACCGCGGTGTCCCTCCTCGCCTGCTCAGGGACCCTCCGGCACCCCGGCTCCCGCGGGAGACCCCACCGCACCCGGAACATGCCCCCACTCCCGGCTCCCGCGGGAGACCCCACCGCACCCGGAACATCCCCCCACTCCCGGCTCCCACGGGAGACCCCACCGCGCCCGGAACATCCCCCCACTCCCGGCTCCCACGGGAGACCCCACCACGCCCGGAACATCCCCCCACTCCCGGCTCCCACGGGAGACCCCACCGCGCCCGGCGCATCCCCCGCATCTCCCAGTTCCTGCGGGCCCCGCGCGCGCCCAGCGCCACCCCCGGCCCCCTGGCCGGGACGGACGTGAGGAAAAGGCGAGGAGAAAGAAAGGGAGAACCCCGCACCTTCGTCCGCGTCGTACATGGTGGCGGCGGGAGGAGCCGCGGGCGGCGGCGGCCGAGCGACAGGAGAAGGGAGAGAGGCGAGAGGGAGCGCGGCGGAGCGCTGGCG
>VZTE01000262.1:3749992-3879529 GCA_013397775.1 Eulacestoma nigropectus
GGCGGCGCGCCGGGCTTCGTGCCGGCCGAGAAGTACCGCAGCCTCCTGTCCGAGGGCCCCGCGGCGCTGCGCGGCGCCGTGTGCCAGCGGTGCTGGGCGCTGGCGCACCACGGGAGCGCCCTGCGGCTGCGGCTGCCGCCCGACGAGCACCGCCAAGTGGTGAGCGCGGCCCTGCGCCGCCCGCCCCGCCACGGCCGCGGGCCGCTGCTGCTCTACGTGCTGGACGTGATGGAGCTGCCCGACCCGGTGCTGCCGCAGCTGCCGGCGCTGCTGGGTCCCGGCGTGCCCGCCGCGGGCGTGCTGGTGGTGGGCAATAAGGTGGACCTGCTGCCCGCGGACTGCCGCGGGCACCTGGGGCGGCTGCGGCAGCGAGTGGCGGCGGCCTGCGCCCGGGCCGGGCTGCGGGGAGCCGCGCTGGTGGACATCCGCCTGGTGAGCGCCAAGACGGGCTTCGGCATGGAGGGGCTGGTCAGCCGGCTGCAGCGCTCCTGGAAGTGCGCCGGCGATGTCTACCTGCTGGGTGCCACTAACTCCGGCAAGTCCACGCTCTTCAACACCCTGCTGCGCTCCGACTACTGCAAGTCCCGCGCCCCTGACATCGTCGACAGGGCCACCGTGTCCCCGTGGCCAGGTCAGGGCACCGCTCGGCCCTTTGTAGCACGGGTTATGGGGGATGTGGTGTGCACGAAAAGCAGTGAGCTGTGGGCCTCTGGGCTGCTCTAGGCCACCCCTGCAGCAGGAGAACCTGTCACCAAGGGGGAACCTGCCACACTGGGCACCTCCGTTGTGGGCAGCAAGCTCCAGAGGTGTGCCGTGCTTCAAATTGTTACCTCTGAGGACTGGCTGAAGTGTTTAACCCGGAGAAAAGGAGGCTCGGGACACCTTATCACTCTCTGCAACTACCTGAAAGGAGCTTTAGCGAGGTGGGGGTCGGTCTCTTCTCCCAGGCAGCCAGTGACAGGAGAAGGGGAAATAGCCTTAAGATGCATCAGGGCAGGTTGAGGTTGGACATTAGGAGGAATTTCTTCACCAAAAGGGTGACTAGACATTGGAATGGCCTGCCTAGGGAGATGGTGGAGTCGCTGTGCCTGAATGTGTTAGGGAGAGACTGGATGTGGCACTCAGTGCCACGGTCTAGTCGACATGGTGATGTTCAGTCATAGGTTGGACCCGATCATCTCAGAGGTCTTTTCCAACATAAGTGATTCTGTGATTCCTCAGGGCAGCAGGAGTGGGATGCATGTGCTGAAGGTGCTGTGCATCCTGTAGCACTAAGGGGCTGGGTAAACCAGAGTGGGTCTGTGTGCACCCCTGCCAGTTAGGATGGCACCTGATCTGCATGCCTTGCCATATCCCTGTCCATTAGAGGTGCCCTCCAGTCTGGAGGGACCCGGCAGTGGAGTGGTGAACACCTGTAGGCCAAACCAAACTGTCAGGAGGTGAGATTTACCTGAGGGGTACTAAGTCAGCCTTGGCATCTCTTGGCTTTGAGACCATTCCATTCAAAGGATAGGTGAGAGCAGGTGTCAAGCGGCTTGTTTTGGATGCCCTTGGATGGCTTGTTTTTGCTGTCCCAGCTGAGAGGCTAGTACTTCAGGGCAGCAGCTGTACCTCCACCTCTGATTTTGTGTTACTAGATTTCACTAAAAAGTTAGAGAAGCAGTTTTTTTGTAATCTTGTTCCTCAGAGCTGAAATGTGTCAGGTAGTCAGAGACCCAAGTGTGCCTTCTGTTTGTTTTTCCAGGAACAACACTGAACCTGTTGAAATTTCCAATTATTAACCCTACGTGTGACAGGATATTCCGAAGGCAGAAGAGGCTAAAAGAAGAGGCAACAAAAACAGAAGATCAGCTAAGCAGTGAAGAAAAAAAGCACCTTAATCAACTTAAAAAGCAAGGTTACTTAGTGGGTGAGTATTGCCTGAGTAAGGATGTTACCTTTCTGCCCCTAATGAAAATACTGCATTACACAAAGGTAAAGTTATTTTGACCAGTGTTTGCTCCTGGATTAGTGGGAGCAAGACCTGTATCTCCTGTATAAGCAGCATCATTAGTACTTCTTTTGAATACTTGTCAGCTGCTGTAGTAGCGGAGGGTTCCTCTGTGCATTGCATCTCCTGTCTGAGCTAGGCTGGCAAATTCTGATAGCTTAGTAGTTTGCAAGGATATCACAGTATGGGCCATGTCTTGTTCCCAAATGAGGAAAATAAGTTTAATTTTAAATAATCACATTTGGGCTGCAGGCTACAGGGGTTGTACATCATTTTAGTACGTATTCAGAAGAGGAGGTTGCCACAAGATAGCTCTGATTTTCAGGTAATTCTGTGTTCGGCAGTCTGAGACACTGAAAAAACAAGGCAGTCTGCTTTACCATAAATTGGAAATAATGGAGTGTCTGTGATCTGGTCCTTGCTGAGATTTTGGGGTCTGTGGAGTGCTAAGCAAGAATTATAGAGGAGATTTCTTACCATTTTGGCTTTTGAACACATGAATTTCTAGCCACATAATGTCTTTATCACCATTCTATTACTGATGTGCATCTTTGTTAAGCCGGGAAAGGGGCAGATGTTTGATTGAAGAAAAGGCAAGTTCATAAGGAAACCTGTCATTTTAATCCAGGAAGAGTTGGAAGAACATTTCAACAGCACAAGTCTGGCTCTGAGATTGACTTTGACCCTGACATGCTCTCCTACAACATGGATGAAGATCCCAGAGATCCCCCTAAGAAGCATGAGGAGAGGGAGGAGTTCACACACAACGAAGTGAAGGATGCTCGGTGGTGTTTTGACACTCCAGGAATTGTAAAGGAAGACTGTGTGGGTACTCTGTGGTGCTGTGTTTCGGGGTGACAGGATCTGGGAGGACTGTTCTGCCTTAGCTGTGCCTGTGGGAGAGTATTTCTGCGGTAGTCCTGGAATTCAGATTCTCTTAGTATGGGAATTTTGTTAAGATAAGGCTTTTATTTACTTGCAAAGGGTTCATGTGGTAATGCTGTTGCATTTCTGAAAAGTGTAACACTGCCAGCTTTGCAAAGGAGCTGTAGGACTGCATCACCAAGCTTCTACAACCTCTCAGTGAGGGGAAGTAAGCAAGAGTGCTCTAAGCAAGTTCGCACCAGCATCACCCAGTGAAGTCAGCACTTCTTTAGCTCTCACA
Organism: Eulacestoma nigropectus; assembly: GCA_013397775.1. NCBI lineage: Eukaryota > Metazoa > Chordata > Aves > Passeriformes > Eulacestoma > Eulacestoma nigropectus. Next base: position 3,753,148 of record VZTE01000262.1, read on the forward strand.
GCCTTCTGAAAAAGGTGGAGCTTAGGAGGATAAGCAGAATTGTACGACCGAACCAAGCCTTAGAGAAAGCATTCTCCTGAAGCTAGCAGGATCTGCAGCGTTGCTGCTACTGGCTCCAATACGTCAGGCGTTTGTCAGTGTTTCAGTAGAGCAATGCCCTGTTGAAGCCAGTGCTGACAAAGTGCATCCTGTACAAACAGGCATGTTTTGATTTTTGATCATTTTGATACTCATGCAGAGGTGTAGGTCACCTTTTGGGGAAGATTAAAAAGTACAGGGAGACAGGAAGGTTCTGAAGAGAATGAAGTGCAGGAACTGTGCTGAGACTTCACAGTTCAAGTGCAGGTGCTGCTTTCATGAACACTAGAAGACTCCTGGTTTTCTAGTGATGTGTTTGCCAGACCATAACCTGCTTTACTGTAGCACTTAGGTCTCTAATAGCCTGTATAGGGACTGGCATCAGGTTAGAGACCTGGTTTGGTAACTTGGGATTGTATACGTTCTTCCTTTCTTCTGAAGTTGAATACATGCGGAAAATACTGCATCCAGAAATACTTGCTGCTGTTTCTGATTCTGATTATCCTTGTGCTCTCCTTTGGAGAGCTCCATGCCAAGTTTCAGATCAAATTCTGTTCCTACAGTGAATGTTCAATCTGAGTGGAGGACAAGCAGATTGTCTATGTGGCAGATTTTGGCAGGGGAGATTCTTCCTGTTTCTCGCTTACTGTGTGGACCAGAATTGAACTATTGTGTCAGGTGTTCTTGACACTGCTTTACTTGGTCTTTATCAATATAATGCTAATACTAATTTCATTGTTCCCATTGGAACATCTGGAATGAGTTATGACAATTTATTTTGCAGGTTTTGAATCTCCTGACAGAGAAGGAAGTAAAGCTGGTTTTGCCATCACATGCCATTGTTCCACGGACCTTCATTCTCAAGCCAGGAATGGTCTTGTTTTTAGCAGCCTTGGGACGTATAGACTACTTAGAGGTAAGGGAAGAAAGGATTTTGGGGGCAGCTGCTTCATCTCATACTGTAGTACCAGCCATAAAAGGTTTTCTGGGTAGCTTTCCCAGACCCTTTCGTTGCTGCTTTGGAGATGATGAATCAATTACTGAATCACTGCATGAAGTCGGAGTGCCTTGGGATGGGTAGTGGAAAGGTTTGTTACTTGTTACCAGCATGCAGTATTTTATAGCGTTTAATGGAAACTGCTTTTGAATGCTGACAGATGTCTTCAGGTTAATGTGCTTCCCATTACATACAAAGAGGCACAAGGGAGGGAGGAGAATGTCAGAATTAGCTGGGAAAATAGGTGAGTTTCCTCATTTCTGTGTTTTGTGAAAGCTGTCTGCCAAGAGAGAAAAGCATAAACATTTTTCTTTCCTGACTTAGACCTCTGAAAAATTTGCCAGAGTAAGCAATTAATTGCACATGTATTTTAGTTTCTGTAAAAGATATTTTTCAAAGGTGCTGTGTGTCCCCCCTGCCAAAAATTTCTTCCATTTATTTGAAATCCCATGCCATACACCTTTATTGAACTGTGTGGAGTTGACCTCCCATGATGTTTCCTCTGGAAGGGGCAGTTTTTTCCAGATAGACATTATCATAAATTCTAAATCTCTTTCTCAGTAGCTTGCCCTGTTTTGGGGATGTGTATGGCTATTCCTTTGTTTCAGGCTGCTTTCCAAGATCACCACAGAAATGTTGAATTGGTGCTTTGCTAAGAACACTCTTGACCCGCTGGAAGAAAACCAGAAAGGTGGAGGGGGCAGGATTCTGTAAAATAAAAAATGTAGCAGTATGGCAGGAGCACACATCTATGTATCAGTTTTGTGTCTCTACATCCTCCTGAGATCTTCCTGAGGACAGTTGTGCTCAGATCATGACAGAAGCTCCTGCCTCAAATTACACCTTGGAACTTGAAGGAATTGCTGCACTTATTTCAGGCTGCTTGCAGTGTTTGAAGAGGTCTCTCCCCGCTCTGACCTTGTTTGCTCTGCCTGCAAATGTGATGAGAATGCCTGCTGCAATTGCTCCACAGACTTTGCATAGCTTGAGAGCACTGGAACTAAGTACTGTTTCATGAGAGCTGTGTGTTACAGATGTAGAGTGATAGGAGAAGCAGCACCGGACCAGATGTCCATCACCTCTTGTGCTGAATAACCACACTGAGTTTGTTCTTATGAATTAAATGGGAGCAAAGATCTCTTGGATGATTTGCCTGAGCTGAGTAGCTGTGCTGGCAGTAGTTGTGGCATTGGGAGCGCTTTGAGGCAGGATGGTGAAGCTATGGGTGCTTCTCTTCTGGAAGCCCCAGTGCATATAAGGCCTAGCTGCTCTCATTGGCAGAGGCAAGGACCCCTTGGACAGGGAGGGGACATCAGGCAAACAGGTTTTCAACAAGCAGGAAAGAAAGGGGGCAGGAGAGAGCAATTCAGGGCTGCTTTTCTGTTAGCATAATGAACATCCTTTTGGTATTTATTTCAGGGAGAAAAGCCTGCCTGGTTTTCTGTCTTGGCTTCCAACCTGTTGCCAGTCCACGTTACTACGCTGAGTAATGCTGATGCCATCTATGAGAAGCACACAGCTCAAGAGTTCCTAAAGGTAAGGGGAGGTGCTGGGGAGAGCTCGTGGCTGCAGGTAGGCAGGCCTCCTCTCTGGGGCACAACTGACAGGGAACATCCACAGGTATCAGGAGTTTGGGACTTCTGTGGTGGGTGAGTGGAGATGTGCAGTGGGAAGCCGTCTTGCACAGACTGCATTGCTGAGGTGTGTTAGGAGAGAGCACTCAAGATGACGCATTTTCAGCAGAGTTTCTGTTTCTAGCATTCAGGCTGATAAGATTTGCAGTGCTCTGCTTTCTCATACTTGGCTCTTGAACAGCCTTAAAGTGCAGGCAGCAACAGGGATATTTTCCATGGCAAACCTGCCGACTGGGGTTTTGGCAGCTGAAAAATAGCAGCTGAAAAATTTACCTTATTCTTTGCCTGCTGGATCTTCTGCACATATCTTCATCTCTTTGTGGTCTGATTTTTTTTCCTTGGTATGGCAGTGTTCTGTGTAGCTCTTGCAGATTGATGGGAGATGGGGTGAGCTCTCCCTGTCCTGGCATTTCCATTCCTGTGCACATGGAAAACAAGTGCTGTCACTGACATCAAGGCAGCTGGCCTGATCCGCCAGGTGCATCCTGTGGTGGGCACTCCATCTTTGCTCACCTCCCACAGGGTTTCTCTGAGGTAATCCTGACTCTGTTCTGGCAAACCTGAAATAACTCCTGTAGGTTATTCAAACCAGCTCTTAATTGGCTAACAAATGTCTGATGTCTTTATTCTCCCTTGTGCCTTGCTTGCCAGTTTGAGGTAGGAGTGCTGAAGCATCTCTTGACTGTTAAATCTTTTTCCTGTGTTTTAATCTTAGGTTCCCATGGGTGGGGAAGAGAGAATGAAAGAGTTCCCCCCACTTGTCCCTCAGGACATTACACTGAAGGGAATTGGTACCACTGAGGCAGTTGCAGATATCAAGCTTTCCTCTGCAGGTAATTTAATATTTCTTCATTAGTTTGCTTTGCAGGGTCTGCATCCTAGAAACATTGATGGGAAGAAGCCTCTGAAGGGGTGAAGCTGTATTTCCTGCTCAGAGCAGGACTTTCAACAACACAAAGTCATAGCAGCCATGACTTTGTCCACCTGAAGCTTGGCAACCTCCAGGAGTGGAGATTGACAGCCATGCTGGTACGGGATGGCAGCATTGGAATACTTTATGCTCTGGCTGTCATACAGGTTCTACAGCATCAGGAATGGCTGTGACACTGTCAGCTATCCAGGTGAGAGAGAAAGGGCCATTGATGGGAAAGCTTCATTCTTGTGTTTTTGGTAGTTCCCACCATCCCTCTTAAGTTTACCAGGAAAGAATTGTGTTTGGGAAGAGTAACATGTGGCTTTAGGTGCTGCCTTCTGTTGGGAAAGGGCTGGATATGACCTTTGAGCTTGGTTTCTCAAGCAACCACACATGGGTAGCCCAGGCTTTTAGCCACTGTAAGAGGCAGTAGTTTGTGTCAGAACCTTGTTTTGATCCTAGGGACTTGTCTTCCTCACTGTCTGTATTCTCTTTGGCTGTGCAGGCTGGGTGGCAGTGACAGCTCACGCGGAAGAGGAATTGCTGCTCCGAGCCTACACTCCCGAGGGCACTGCGTTGGTGGTGCGGGAGCCTCCCCTTTTGCCTTACATCAGTAGCATCAGAGGGGCACGGATCCCAGGCACTCCTGCCTACAGGACCAAAAAGCCTCCCTCCTTTGTGGAAAACCTAAGAACCACGGGAAGCAGATAGTGTTTCTCATCATCTGAGCGAGGCAGAAGACAGAACAGCCCCTGGAGAACTTTGTGGCTTATTGGTATTCAGAAAACCTTGGACTCATTTTTAAAGGCCAGCAGACATATTTTGGAAAGCAGGCCTGGATGGGAGCTCTACAACTCCACATCTGATCTAGCTGCTGAACTGCAGCCCTTTTGAATGAACTGAGGGGCTGGGACCTTGCTGTGGGAGGGAAAATGGCTTCTCCCTGGGATCTGCATCAACGGGCAGATCCCTTTACCTGTCCCCTCTTGAAATACAGGGTGGAAACTCACCTGCCTGATCTGATCTTTGCTGCTCATTGAGTAGGTGGTCTCTTGCAGGCACACTCCCTCATGTTAGACATCATTACCTTGTTCTTCCAGTATTTCCATAGTTAAGGAGGTGGAAGGAACAGGGAATTCTCTAGTGTGGGTATGACCCTTCTAGTGGCTGATACTGATTCAACAACGCCAACGCACGACGAGTCGTGTCCTTTCTCTCCTTCAGCATCTGGGGCAGATGAGGGTGTGCAGTATCCTGCTTTTGGACACAGGAAAAGTGATTGGATGAAAAGCAGGTCTACTCGTGTGCCTGAGGAGGAAAGTTGGGCAATTCACTGCTTTGATTTGGTTTCTGTAGCTTGGGTAAAGGTTTTTGAAACCAAGGGTGTAGAATAAAACTTTTCAGACGCTCTTTTGTGTCCTAGTTGACAAAGCACTCTTTCTGTGGGCATAAGCATCTTGCTAAATACATGAAAGCTCCAGTGCAATAATAAATGTGCTCAGTCTGCCAAAGACAGGCAGAGTGTGAGAGATGTGGTCAGCCAGTCTGCTGAAAAAGAAGCAGAAAAAATGTATCTTCTAATCGCCTTACCATTTCACTGATGTTTTCCCCAGTCAGTCCCCAGAGGCGGCTCTGCTGTCCTTGGGCCTTTGGCTGTTGTCCTGAAGAAGCTTGGGTGTTCAGCAGAAACCCCTGGCTCATTCAGCATCCTCTTCTCACCATTGTTGCCTGTGGGATGTATTGGCATTCCTTTAGGGAAACTTGTCCTTTTGCCTTGCTCTTTGTTTTTCCCATTTTCAACCCCGACCCTGTGGGACCACTTCTGTCCACAGCCCCTGCCCAGGGCCGCTCTCGTCCCCTCTGCAAGGCTGCCGGGGCCTCCTGCGGAGCCACTTTCCATGCTCTGCCACTTCCTTCACCTCTTCCTTGCCCTGCTCTGCTGCCTTCTTCCCTGCTCCCCACGCCCAGGTGCAGTGAGATGGGGTGGGCCAAGCGGGGCTGTGGTGGGTTTGAGAAGCGCTGGGTGCCGTGGGGTTTGAAATTCGTCACTGCCTTGTGGGAGGTTCCCTTTCCTTGCTGGTGGCTGCCCAGTTCACCCGGTGTAGGAAATCAGTTCTTCATGAAGGTCAGTCTGCTGCCAGTGAACACAGGGAATGTGGTTCATGTGTGTTCAGTCTGCATCTAGACTAGAGGTCCTCCTGTACATTAGACAAAATATGCGCATCCTCACCTTGACTTCTCAGGAAGTCTTTTCTAGTTCTTTCTAGAAGAAAGAAAAGGACTATGGCAGCATGTTCCTCACGGCTCAGGCTGTGACTCACACAGCTCTCCTGTTTTCCTTCTGTTTCTCTGTTGTGAAAGCCAGCACATGTGTGGCCACTCCTAGGGTGTGCTTGGCAAGCATCAGAGCAGCGAGCTCCAGAATGTGTTTTTTCCAGCATGGATATATAGGACTGTAGCTGTCTTCCTGGCTGGGTTTCTTTGTGCTGCTGTCAGGCCTCACATTTGGCTGCTAAAATTACTGAAGGAGTTGCCAACAGGACTGGTGTGAGGATTGTCTGTTTTAGCTGTGCTAATCTTCACAATGCTGTGATTTTCAATTTCCCTCTCCCAAAGGGGAAAAAACACCATCATTTTAATGTTTAAGAACAAGATTCTAGAAGCTTTTTTTTTTTTAGAGATTCTTTTTGAAATAACTTTTGTGGTGATGGAAGAGGAAGTGCCATATGTATCTCCACTGTTGTAACACAGAGCAAACCAACCCCTGTACAAATTCTGCCCATTATTTTTGAGCTGGCCACGGATTTATCGAGTCCCTTCCTTGACTTGCTCATAGCTAAATGGGAGAACCATGTTGCTTTCTTCATTTCTTCCAGACTAGATACCTTGAACATATTTAAGCTGGCAGCAGACTAAACAACTTCTTTATGTGTCTAGAAACAGCATGAACAAGTTACGTTGTTCAGTTTATGTCTTAAGCAAGAATACTGAGAAGAATGCAAAAGAATACTGAGACAAGGACCTCTGCATCTTGAGCAAATGTACAATCCACACTTCTTCCTGGATGTTTTACATGCATCAGATGGTGGTGAAAGAGAAAGAATATCAGGATGTGCCAGAGCTGCCAGCTTAATATCACAACCCAAAAGCAGGTGAAGGTATTGAAAGATGCCAAAGTGACACCTCTTCCTGTTCATCCTTGGCTGTGTGACAGGTGTGTGGATGATGTACATCATGAAAAGGCACTGGTAGACAGCACTTCCCCTCTACGCTTCAGAGGTCTGAAAGGCACTGTAGGTTTTTGAGGCAGAAGCCACTCTAATGTTCTTGTGGGGATGGTTCTGTTCTGCAGTGCCTGAATTCAGAGCTGTGCTTACAGGCCACAGGGGCATCCATCATTCCCATGTGTCTAACTTCCAGCTTAAAAATATCTTTGGTACTGATTTCCATAAAAACATCCATTGCTGAGCATAATAGTCATGGTCTGCAAAGGTCAATACCCCTGGCTCTGCTTTTTTGCTTTGTGAAGTTCTCACACATTTGGTGGATTTAGTCCTTCCTGGAGCATTGCCTGGGTTGGTGTCACTCCACTCCCAATGTGAAACAGACTGTAATTTTCACAGACTGTTCCTCAAACTTTTATAGAAGAATAAAAGTTGGGATATGTTTCCATCGATGAAGTGCCTGGAAAAAGAAAAGTAAGAAGATTAAGAATTTCAAACACTCAGAAAGGGAAGAAGAGTGAAAAAGGTGGAGCAAATAGAAAAAAAAGTAAGTAGCAGAAACTGGTTAAAAGAGGGCTGCATTTAGAGACAACAAGGTTTAAACTTTGTGGTCTTACGTGCAAATCTCACCACAGGAACGTTTCAAAACTAGGGCCTGGGCTTTGGGTCCCACAGACCTTAAAACAGGTTTTGGAATGAGGTACAATTGACAAGTTATAGAAGCACAGTGAAATGTAAATAGCTACTGTTTTTCTTCACAAAACTGTCAAAAATCTGTCCACAGAGATCAAATATCATGTCTCTGTGATATAATGTATGCTCCCCAACCAAAACCACAAAAGAAAATGTACTACATTTGTTTTGAGGGTACACCTGAATTCAGCAAGCAATTCTTGAGGTCACAAATAATACCTTTACACATCTACAGATTCGCTAATTTAAAATAAAAATGTAACTACAAAATTAGTCCTGATCTTGACCTGTGCACAGTAGATTGTACTGCATTTAGTCTGAAATTAATAAACAGGTATATAGTCACATGAATTTTGAAATTTTAAATGAAGCTATCTACAGTTATAAAAGTGAGAGAGGTTTTATTCTACACCTTTAGAACATTTGGTGTGGCATTGCTCTATTTGTCTACAAGATGGGAATTAAAACCACTTTTGCAGTACCTTCTGTATCTGCAAAACAAGCACATTTAATTTTAGAAAAAACACTCACAGTGAGGTGAGGGAAGCCTGACAACATTTTTTCTAAAAGTCACGGCAGGCAAAGTTAGAGGTTAGAAGCAGGTCCTTGAGCTTCTAAACATTAGATTTGCCAAGATCTTAATAAAATCCTGCAAATACAAAATATGTTGTAAACATCAATAATGGGACAAGAAAATAAAAATATATCAAATACACTTGGAAAAGTTCTGAGAGCTTGCTGAACCTCTTGCAGTTGCGACAATATGGGAAAAGGGAGAAAAGAAGAAAAAAGGTGTAAAAACATGGTATCCAACAGAGGGGAGTTAACCTACTGACATGCTGTTCATACTTCGTTACTCTACAAGGTGAGGGTGATACCTTTGGTTGTAGCTTTTATATTTTTAAATCCTGTACTGCCTAGTGTGTAACTGAAGTTTCTTGTAGCCTGTTAGTTGCTGCTCTCTTACGCCAGATAGACACAACAAAGCCTCTCTGAGCTTGTTATTCAAGGACACTTAGGCTGTCCTAGGCCCAAAAGGTGTAACTAGGGCCTCTGGAGAGGTGGAGAAATCGAAGAGGTTACATCATTAGCTGAAGTTTTAATTGGTGAATTTATGCTGATACGCAAATGAACCAAACCTATAAAAGTGTGAAGAACTCGTGACTCGTTGTCCAGCTTGGGGTCCATCTTTGATGTGGCCTTTGGCTCCCCAGGATGTACCTTTGAAGGCCTTTCAAATAAATATCCACCTTTATTCCCTTACTCCTGTCTAGTCTCTGTTTCTAGGTAGCCCCTCAAGGCATCGGTTCTTGTACCTTGACCCACAGGCAGAGCTTTAAGCATATTCTTCCTTTTTGTCCAAAGAATAAGGGAAATTTAGAGAAGTAAAGGAAATTCCTACAAATATGTATTAGGAACCATTTCAGACAGCATGAATGCACCTAAGTCTTTCAAATAAGTGCCTTAGAGGACATCTTTTTCCTGATGTGAACTAGCTGGGAAATGCAGTAAGTATCTTTGACTAGAACCTATCAGGCAATGAACTGACACAGGGATTCACTGGGCAAAATTTAAGGTTTATCTATACTGACAAAAAATCCCACAGATTTTAAGGTTAGAGATTTTTGCCTAAGGCTGTAGTGGACAGGCAAATGCTTTTAAATTTGAGTGTCCAATCTTTATGAATCCAGTGAGCATTTTGGAAATAATCATTTGACATCCATGTTACAATGCACCCATTTGTCGCTGGGGTTTTTGGACTCTGGGCTCCCTCCATGGAAATCTAGGGACTTGTGGTTACGTCTGTGTAGTAGCTCCCAAGCCTTCTTTTGTGATAATACGTAATTCAGCCTTTTTAAATGAGCCTGTGACACTTTGAAATGCTGTGGTAGTCAGTACTGCTGAGTATGGAAGTCCTCACTGTCATAAAAAGGAATGAGTGTGTTTCAGGATTGCTGGCATCCATACGGACAAGCACCTTTGGATGAGTGAGGGGAATGGCAGACTGCCACTTGGTTTATTGCTGGCAGTCCAGTTTGAGAAGCAGGGGCTGAGAACTGGCCAATTAGCCAGTTCACATTAAAGTTCTTCAGGCTGCTCAATTTATTTAAATGTGATACTGGTGGGATACATCCTGAGGATGACCAACAGTGATGTCAGAACTTCAAAGTAAGGAAGGCTTCTGTGGCAAAGAAGGGAATGAACTGTATGCTGTTTATGAAAAATTATGCAATTGACCCATTTAATATCTTACAGTAAATCAGTAGGGGCTTTTGTGGGATGAAACCCTCAGCAAATTAACACTGTGTAATGACCTTGACAAAAGGAAACATTGAGAGCTGGACTAACGATACTGAGTCATTGAGAAAGCGGTGGGGATACTAATAAATGGCATTTATTAGCCTAACTCCACAAGGACTGGCAAATTCTATTCTCCCTGTTCCTGAGCCTAGAAGAAAAGGAAAGCTAAAGAAAAGGGGGTCAGGAGGAGGCTGAGGGCTGTCAGTGCCCTCTGAAAGAGGGGCATGCTTAAGATGCCAAAACTACAGTAAGCCTACAATAAAACAATCAGAAATACAATTGCTGATGTTTCCCAACAATGCAGTCCAAAACAGTCCTGTTTGAACCATTCAGAGACTTGGGTTAGGGTTATGATCCTTGATTCCAAAAAGGCAGCCTTTCAGTCGAGTTTTGATTAAGAGGACTCTATGGAATCACTGCAGAGTAGCACTGTGTTAGGCTGGCTAATGGAGCATGAGAGAGGTGAAGCTCATGGTGGTCAAAGGAGCAACACACACTACAAATTAAAGGACCTGGCTCAAGTGGAAAGGAACACCACAGAGTGAGCACAGAACTGTTGTACTCAAAGTTATCCATGTATACACAGATCGTTTCACTGTCAAACTGAAGATTGCTAAACATGCTTAACTCTTGGATAACTCAACTGAGGTTAAAGATAAGCAAATTTATGCTAAGCAAAGAGAAATTCTAGCAAACAAACAAACAAAACCCAAGCAAGCCCTTCAGCACATTTTGGGCAGCCTCACTGAAAGCCAAGGTCAACCAACACAACGGGATGAAAATTACCACGTGTATAAATCCTTATAACACTACTTTTAGGGGAAAGTATGCATACGTTCAACTAGTTATGAAAAAACCATTTTGCTGCATGTGACTGTGATTTTTGAAAATTATGTTCTTTTCAATGTTAACATGTTTATCTGGAACTACATTGTGAACATGCACTGGTAAATGGATGCTTGCACCAAACTATTTTCAGTCTTGGATTAGGACTAATGTCCGTGACAAAATCTAAGCATAAGGAAAGTGACATCGTTCCATTTTCTGCCAACAGGTCAGCTTTTGAAAAAGCATAAGGAATAATACATATGCTTCTGATATTCAACAGTCTGTCAAAACAGTTTTATGTTGTTTTGAGTTCTCCTGAAATTGCATCACATTTACATCAAACCTCAAAAACATTTGTCATGCTGGTAAGGGGAAAATCAAGATGGAAATGGATATAGGTTTAAAAAGAAGGAAAACTTTCTCTTTTATCACTTTTAATCTTCTAACTTCAATTAAAATATTTTCTAAGAGAGATGCCAGAGGCTACCTAAAGGAAATACCTGACGATAACAGTGGTGGCTGTATTTTATTCATATTTGTGATGGAAAGAATACTGATTTGACTGGGGTTTATTTACTTGGGTGTATATAAAAGCTTAAATGATAGATTATATTATTAATTATTTATCTGTGAGTATTAATTCTTTACCAATGAGTAAATGTAGTAGTATTCCTGCTGATACTGCCACTGGTTTTTATTTACTTTCCAGAGTATGATGCATACTAAGGTTTTACAAGACACAGTTCAGTTGAGCTTTACTTTACTTCTGCTTTTACCTAAACCCACTTTCACTTGAAAGCATCTAAGCACTGCATAATTACTGAGCAACGTGGCTCAAGGAATTTGTGGGTTTGTGACTATGTAACCTGCTGCTAAACATTGTATCTTTACATCCCTGAGTTGTGGCTCAGATGGGATACATCTTCTTTAAGCATCCAGACATTTTCTATTTCTAGAATGCCAGAAATAAGCCAGAACTATCTTGGTTGGATCTCTTTTGCTTCCTGGAGATTTACCACAGCTGAAAAAGAAGGACCTGCAGAATAATTTACACCTACACAATGCTGAATTCTTTGGGGCTTTTTCTACATCTTTTTGCAAATGGAATAGTGAATTATCAGGAACACAGATATGATTAACTGGTTCTTCAGGCAGTCAGATTACCAGGGAAAATAGAGAAAAAGGTAAATCAGACTGGGAAAAATATCCTTCAAAAATATTCTACTGGGAAAGTTTCAAAAAGGGAAAACAAAAAGCCATTCACTGAGCATGCTGTGAAAGCTGAAATATTTGAAAACAACCTAATCAAACTGATCATATCATAGGTTTTTCATTAAAACTTTGTGTGGTCAATATATGAGTAAAAACGTTCTGGATTCCCACCCATAAATGCTCATGAATATTTCTTTCTAACTCTGATTCTGAAGTTATATATGCCTTTCATTAAGTTTGGTCTTGGATTCCTGCAGCTTTCTTCTGCTAAATGTTGATGCAACAATTTTCCAAACATATAATAGCCTTCTGAGCTTTCCAACTTGTCAAGAAAATGGATATTTTAACAGTACTCACAAATAACTGCAGGCCAAGTATTTCCAATGCTTTGCCTCTCAAACAGCCATAAAAATAAAAATAGCCAATTACAGAAATGGCCACAGACCTCCGAAGTTTTTCCATTTCAGTGTTTTCACCTTCCTTCTGAGTGGCTCATGATAGAGAAGAAAACAGCAGCAGCAGCAAAAAAGGGGATGTCCTAACAGACCTTTCAGCATTAATTAAGCTATTGCATACTGGCCTGTAATGACAGACAACACATTCTACAACACATTTTAAAAACCTACGGTGACTGCAAAAACAAATATAATCCTAACATTTGCTTTTCAAATATTTGGTGCTAGTGAAGAACAATTCTATAATATCCACAGCGATGCCTTCTTTTTAAGTGCATTGAGTGTGGATATATTTTAGATCTGTAGGTATTTGCATAATGAGCATACTTGATAAATAATTACTAAGTTACAGTTAATTGTCCAATTAATTATGAGAAAATAAATTTGAAAATTGGAGAAGTCTTACAAGTTGCAGTAAGAAGATGTGAAGAGCAGATGAAAGGAAAAGGTAAATTCAATTAAAATGTCATCTAAGTCAACTTAAAATTTTTAAGACAGTGAAGAGCGGTGGGCAGCTTCCATCCTATTGCTGTGAGATACTTCTCTGCCACTGAGATTTCTAACACCATTAGCTCTGATCCTCTGAACCTTTGCACAGTAGCTCTGTCTATTCCACAGAGACCATTAGTCTCGCTGAACTCAGCCCGCTTTCCCTGAGGGAGGTTTGCACACATAAACAGAGATGCTTGAAAGCTGCTCTGTTAAATAATACATTATTGCTTTCTATGAACTGGAGTATTTTCATTCATTTTTGCAGGCTAAACATAGGGCTTATAGCAAATACAGCTAGATGATGAGTACCTGTGTGATGGTGCCTCTAGCACTGCCCTCAGCTTTGATGGCCCTTATTTGACGCAGATCTGTCAGCAGCAAACTTCAGACCAAATTCTACGGAAAGGAAGAGCCCGGGCCAGTCTGACTGTACAGTACTGAGCAGCATATTAGCCACACTGTGGGGAACAGAAAAGCTCGTTTAAGTTTTGCTTTTTTAAAGAGGAGAGAATAAAGCCAGTGCCTTACAATAGGAGATCTGAAGAGCAGAGGGTGAATTGCCCTTCCCATGAACCAGCATTGCAGTCACTTGAGCATGACAAGACAGGACTGCTCACCACAGTAGGGGGGGAGGCAGCACCTTAGAAGAGTTTGGGAAGTTCTGATATTCACTTTTGTTAATCACTTTAAAGCACAACCTCTACTTTTCACGTGCTACTTTCTGAGCCTCCCATGTCTTAGCCATGCCTTCATGCATCAGCAGATTACTTTTCCAACAGCACTTGAAGTGAGTAGAGGGTATCTGCAATTTTAATACTGAGCACTTTCAGATGTGTATGTATTTTTAGTGAGCAGAGTGCTCCTTTCCTTGCTTTCCCAGGTGATTTGGTATACATCTAATAAATCATTCTTCTTTCATTCTTTGCCATTGTCTTCTGAGGAAGTTTCCCTGTCACTCACCCTTTCTCAGCAGCTTAGAAGGTCTGCCAGTGTGCAATATGTTTTATTGATAACAAAGAGAATAGACCACCTGGCTATTTCATCATGCCAGTGTTACGATAGTCCTCAGTAGGTAAACGACGGCTTCCTTTATGCTCCTGGGCCTTTTTTTCCAGGGAAGGTGGCCTATGGGTGAGAACAGAAATACGGAGAGATATCCCAGCTCAGCTGACCATGGATAACTGTACTGAGTGTAAGTCTTCACAATCAGTGAAGAAGAGGAAAGCTGGACATTCCTAGTGCTTTTACAGTGAGAACAAGCAGATTTGTAAAGGTTAGTTTTATTCACTTTTAGGAAATTACCAGCTGTGGTTCTGATTCAAACATCTCTTTGTTGCTAACTACAAGTTACTGATGCTCCCCAACCAGTCGTTCAGTTATTGCTCATATTGTTCTTTCTCCTTGGCATTTTCCTATTGTGTTATTTCAGATGTCTGCTTCAACACTAACCACACACTGTCTTACAGAGTTGCACAACTTTTTGTACATCAAAGGAAGCAGGCAGTGTTGAGACGTGTTTGGCATTAGGTGATACCGAGGGAAATAAAAACTGCGTAGGGTAATATTTGCTGCTCAGTTCCACTGGAATGGAAACTGCAATGGTGACTCGTGAGAGATATATATGAAGTAAAAGCAAAGCTAGTCTGAAAAATACAAGATCTGCTTTAAGATGCTCTTGGTCTTACCACCCACCACACTTAGAAAACCACACCACCCACCAAGAAAACAGTGGGTTTGTGCAATGTACTTGTATGCTCAGAGACAAATCACCTATACCATATTTATAAAGGTATTATGGGGCAGGTAATTTCTAGTGATTTTACTGAGTTACAGGTGCCTTAGCAGCTCTTGAAGTATGCTGTTTTCCTTGTATGTGCTCAAGTTACCTGATGTAAAAAAAAAACCCTAAAAACAAGGCAGTAAACCATTTTTTTCATAGTAACATGGCATTCAGGTTTGAGATGCTGAGGTGGTTTGGAGATGAAAGGGGTTTGGATTGCTCAGAAACCACCGAAAATGTTTCTTTATGTACCTAGATTAATCCCTAATCCTTGACCCCAGTCAAACATCTCTGAGCCAAACTCATCAGCTCCAGCACGGCTGGCAGCAGTGCAAAGAGGTGGATGGAGAATCTCCTGGTGTCAACATATTGGTGTACAGGTCTTTTGCCAGCCAGGCACTACCAGCAGGTCCCAGATGGCAGTGACAGTTTCCCTTCTGGGCTCAGCTGAGCTGCATTGAAATCAGCATCACCTGTCTGAACAGGGCACACTGCTCACCAGTTCTTCAGGAGGGTCATTCAAGGGCTGCTTTGTTCTGTGATGTGGGACATACATCTCACTGGGTGGTAACTGGGGCCTTTGGCAGGCTTATAAAATGTCAGGCTTTTATATAAGCCTGTTACAAGGGCCTCAAAGGCTTTTGAATTCATAGACATTTGCCCCTGTAGCCACGGCCCAGCAACCCCAGCCATACAGCCCTTTCCCAGCTAGTTTTACGGTGGCATGTGAATATTTGTCCCTGGTTATTTACCGAGAAAAAGGTGGCATTTCGGGGGACACTCGGTCTCCTGTCTTCAACAGACTTAAGGTGGAGGATGAGTTCTTTGCCGAGTTCTTTCCCTCTGTACCACTTGATGGCACACTTGCATAGCACACCGCAGGCTGAAGGCAAGAGAAATCCACATGCAAATCCTGTCCAAAGTTGTTCCACTTAATTTGTTCTGCATCATGAATGTACCTGTTTAATTGATTAAAGAAATCTAACACTGTAGTACTGAGTAGGAATAAGCAGGGCATACAAAATAATTACACCAAGAAAGCCCTGTATTTTGAAATTTTAATCCCAGAAGTTTGCCTGGACAATTCATTACTTTTTCATTATTTCAATAAGTTTGGGAAGAAACTTGCCTTTGTCCTACTGAGCCTTTTCTTGCAAGGGGGACAAATTTTCCTTGCCCAATATTTTTCTCCTCCTCCTAGAGGGTTTGTAGCAGGTTTGCTCATTGCATGTGTTCATGTGTGGTTCATGGTTTTCTTTTGTCCTTTCAGTTCAAAAGCAGCAATGAATTGCTACTGAAACTAAGCAATGATACCTTCTGTTTGGCTAAACTGTAGGTGGAAATTAGTTTCTGTCTTTTGAGTAATAAAATTATGATTCAACTTCATATCAAAGTAACATTCTCCAGTGGTCTATTTAAGTTTAGTAATGAGTATTAAATGTTATCACATATGCCACTTCTCTCTGGATGATTATAAATACATCAGCGAATGCTGCAGATGGTTACAGACCACAGGTAGAAACAACTTGCTTGCTTGTTGGATTTTACGACTTCACGAAGAAAGCATTGAAACATTTATCAGCTCTTTATGGGCAGAATCTTAATGGAAAAATGTAAATGACCAGGGCCTGAAGTTAAAAGGGACTGGGGTGAAATACGTAGAGAGTGGCTGACTCCCACAGGAGGACCTTCTGTTCAAGGGCTGGGATCCAGGTTCTGAAGGAGAACCTCGAGGGGGAAACTGGAAGCACCTCAGTACAAATGGCTGAGTGCCAAGTGACCCTTGTATTTATCAAAGCCTAAATCCCACCATATTTTTTTACAAAAACTTTACTTGGTCCACAATACAGTTGCTAAAAGTCTTTCCTGGCCATGACTTTAATTGTCTGTTACTTTGACACTTCGTCAGCTCCTCAAAGGCTAAATTAGCAAGGGCAGACTTCTTGCCTTTGTTCTCTAATTATCCTTCGTTTAACTGTGAATTTCTTCCCTTCCTCCCCCAGCACTCCTTCCCTACTCCTTCAAATGCACGGGTAAAAGACAAGCTGGATGTTTAAACCAGAGAGAGCTCATGCTTTTTATTTTTCCTGAAACAACGGAGATCAGAGTGGGAGCCTCATAAATAAGTGTCATGGGTAGGTAGCACCTGAGAGGTTGTGAAGCGTATACTGTCCTGACTTCCTCCATTACCCACTGAATTGCACTGGCAGTGATAATTGCAGCTTCAGGAAAAATAACTGCTAAACAATGATAGCAGTAAAGCCCTACAGCCTTTCTCAATTAAATCAAGTGGAAATTTAGTCCTTGAGTACTACTTCTGAAACTGGCTGAGCAGAGCAAGAGCAAGCACCTGGTGGGTTGCAGGGTAGTGTAGGGGAGGAGAAACACCGCTGGCTTTGCTCTGTGACCACTGCTCCTGGGCCCCGTCTGAAAACTCAGTGTCCAACTCTGCCCTAGAGCTAATGTTGGCATGAGAATAAAAACAACAGATTGCAGGCTGAATTTACTCTAACAGAGGCCACAAAAGCTGGTGAATTTAGGGGAAGGCCATTGCCACCTCTGTAGCCGTCATTCCTCTTCTGGTTTTGCATCAGCAACTTGTGCTCCTACCATTATTCATTTGTCTCAGCCACAACCTCTTGATCTTTGAAGGCTATTTTGGTATTGTTAGTATGTCTTTCTCACCACATTTATTTCTATCCTTTCTGCTTATCCTGGCACTTTTGCTTTTTATCAACACCATCTGCAAACATCTCACATTTGCTAGTGAGTCTTACAAACTTGAGTCTTACAAATTAGGACTTTTTGTCTCTGTACATTCTTGTGTGAGGAGGTACTGCAGTAATTTTTGGTAACAAAGGAAATATCTTTACACTCACTTGATGTAAACTACCCAAAATGAAAGGATGAAGCAAACAAGTAAGAAGTCTTTGTCATAATACTCAGTGAATCCAGATTTTCTTCAAATAATATCTAAGAGAGCATCTACTTCAGCCTTCGTAAAGGAAGGGAAACTGCCTTAATGAACATTATTTGGGATAAAGATGGGATAGGAAGGACAGGTTTTTGTGAAAGAGAACAGCCTGCAAATTGATGTCTTTCTACAGTGCTTAGAAAAAATAACCCAAATACATAGAAAGATTTTTAGCCAACCTTTACATAATGTAACTCTTGAATTGCTGTCTCAAAGATTCTGAGCACAGATTTCTGTGTCCAAATTATTCACAGTGCTTAAAAAAACCATCTAAAACTTTGGGAAGCAGGCAGACACAGCACATGGCTGTATCCTAAGAAATCTATGTGAATTTGTCTTTGTCTATCATCCAAAGCTGGTCCACTGACTTCAGTTTGAGCTGTTCTCCCAGTAAAGTGACCAAGCTCTTCACAGTCCTTGAGTCTAGCCTGAAGTTCCTTTTTTCCCTTTCATCATTTCTTGTGCCAGTTCCCCATTGCTTTTGGTGTATTTTGAGCAGCACTTAAACGCAGCACTCAGAGACACGCACTTTATCGCTGTAACAAAACGTCTCTGGTCTTGTGCGAAGCAGAAGTAGTCATCTCTCTGGAAGTTGCCAAGGCTTACTACAGGTTGTCATGTAGAGTCAGAGGCTGAGAAAAGAGAACTTGTCAGCTTTACTTTGATAAGCCCATGAGTGTGAAAGACATGTCACATGCAATTTCCATTACAGATATCATCAGGAATCCATGAGAAGCGTGAATGAATGGAAGGAGTCAGGCATTCAAAAAATTATTTACACTGGAGTCCTTGGGCAGTTCCAGGTGTGCCTGCTTTCCATAGGAATCAAGGGGATTTTCAAAATAGTTTTGCAAGATGAAAGGAAGATCATCCATTATCAACTGCATCAAAATAGCAACACAACATTTTCAGATCAACCTTCCTGTATTTCCTCCCCCCGCCTCAAGCAAAAAATAAATTCTCTCACAACAGGAAAGCAGGTTTAATATAATTCAAAAATGTTTTAGTGATTTTTCCACTTATTTGGGACCATCTTTCTGGTTCACTTCAGAGTAGTGTACTACGTCCTTCTTGCCTTTCCCTGACACTGGGAAGTTAATCCACGGGTATAAGCATCCTCTCCCTCTGTGGTGTAGAAGCGATATGGACTGCTGGTGGAGTCAGCTTTCAGAGGATGAGAACATCAGCTCTCCTGACAATGAGAGATCAAATACATGCACTGTGGCACCACTGCCAAGCAGCATATGTCACATCCTTGAATTTGGGGGTTTTGTCAGATGAGCAGTCACAATTTAAAGCATTTTGTACCTGTATTTGTGCAGCAGTTTAATTCATGCCTCCACCAGCACACAGTGGAAAGAAAGCAGGCCAGGCAGTGGGCTAAAGCAGGTGTTGCTCCCCCCAGACACTGTACACATGTCCGACTGCTGATTAAGGGCCATCATGCAGCTCAGCACCCTTCCTGTGCCAGACATGAGACCAGCTAGGGGATTAAGGCTCATCTTCCTGAAGATGGATGTTTGGTATCAGCTGGGACAGATGCAAGGGCCATGCAGCTCAAACGTGTGCCTGGTCTTCAGGCACTGACTTCGTTTTAAAAGCTGATTGTAGTTCAGGGAGGAAAAAAGCTTTTTTTACTTGCCTTCACACTCTCACACAAAAGGTTCTGCATGTGGAAGCTGGTAGCAGCACAGCATACTTGCACAGGCTAAAAATACTGTTTCACTCAGGAAAAATAATGTCCTTTTCAAACCTGCACTTAGTTGAACGAGCGAGGTAAGATGTATATAAGATCTTTCAGACAAATGCTACCCGTAGACGAAGTGTTTGTTCATCAATATGGTGCTAAAATAGCATCACTGCAGAAGGTCAGCAGCCCAGTTTCAAGAACCAAAGTCAGATAACGGGTAGTTTTGTAAGACAAGTAGAAGCAAAGTCAGCTTGTGTCAATCAGTATGAAAATGTAATTTAATTCAGCGCAACAGAAATCAATTTTTTTCTCCCAGGATCTAAGATAACTAAATATCACAGAGTCAGCTTAATTAGTTTCTGATATTTGTACAACTTCACCTTTAAACTCTGGGAAAAAACCCACAGTTCATGTGTTTATTCTTTGTAATTCCTTTCTGTTCTGCTTTACTGCTTAGAAGAAGGAGGCTTACAAAGCTTCACTGTGGCAATAAAATCTTATTCCAATTCAGACTTCCAGTTGGCAACCAGGAGATGGAATCAATGCTCCACCAGATCATCAGGCCATCTCTTTAGTATCACTAAAGCAAGCTCAACAAAAGAACACAGTAAAATATATTTTCTGTAAGAGAAATCATCCTTCCTAGGGGGGGGATCCTTCCTTTGTTTTCCACCACTTAAACTGTTTTAATTCTGCTGCTGACAAAAAGTAATTACCATTATGGCTACAGTGTTATTTTTCTGTCCCTATAATCCCACCTGAACAGCCCAAAGTCATGCAGATAGTATAGGAGGAAGTGTCGATTTCAAGCCCCATATACTTAACACCTTGTACTCTAGACCACAATAAGCACTTTTACAAAGCCATGCTCACCAAAGGGGGCTCCACGGCACAGTGTAGCTATCCAGAACTGTCTTGGAGACTGTTGGCTGGAGAGAGAGGGGATGGTTGTTTTAGTGGAGCTAAATGCCCCTTTACGTGCAAAGTCACGGTAAAGTGAAAGATGGAAATCTGCATGGCTCTGCATCGTGCAGTGATAAAGATGATCATAACTCCAGTGCTCTTTAAACTTACCAAGGGCAATGGGATGAGAGCTTAGTTAATCAATCCTGAGGAATCCTTTCCTGCTATCTTTTCCATCAGCAAAAGAATGAAGTCAGAAATCATGACGATGATTCATACCCAGGAAACAAAGGCATAGGAAGCTCAAAGTCCAGTTGATTCAACACAGCTTAATTAAAGCAGGCATTGCAGGAGACATTTGATAATGCCCTCTCACATTTCTTCTTTTTGAAGTGGCTGCATCCAAATTACACAGAGTCTTGAGGTAAAACTGCTCTAAAACTGTAGGCAAAGAACTTGTCACTACCCTAACACTTAGTTACACTGGGACAGAAGTCAGCACTAGTATTCCAGGCAGGGTGCATAGGTCAGAAGTTTTATTGGGATCAGTGTGGTTTTGCATAACCAAGAGGTTACTCCAAGAGGTGAATTCTTCCAGGAAATCTTGAAAATCTCAAAACTTACAAGGTTTGTGCTTAATATCTCTGCAGATCTGATTTATAGAACAGGTTAATTTTGGAGAAAAATACTCTGTGCCATAGTGGGACTTGTTTTTGTCAGCAGCAGAATTAAAACAGTTGAAGTGATGGAAAACAAAGGAAAGATCTCCTCTAGGAAGAAAGACTTCTCTAACAGAAAATAGACTTCATTTTCCCTGTATTTCATTAGTTTAAAAATTGTCTAGTTTCAAACTGCAGCATTTAAAGTCCAGGATAATTTGCAGTGCACTAGCTTGTCAGAACTTCTGATGAGAGCTTGACTCTCGACTCAGGTCTAGTTTTGTCTTTCAAGCCTTACTTGCAACTTTCTCATGCTATAACTTGCTGGGTAAACTACTCAGATTTCAACTTTTTCATGTATTGACTTCTCTCTTATCTTTTTATAGCATTAATCTTTCATATATACTGAAATTTGGCTGGACTCTGCTACATACACCTTACTTTATGCTACTCTAAGGGTCTGAATTAAAATTACAACTTCTGTGTGGATTTTCCTTGGATAAGAAAGACATCCCAAAGCTCTAGGATGTTTCACAGCTGGAGAAAAATGGTGTTTATGTGGGAATGGGTGATGTTCCTGTCAAGAGTTAATAACGGCATTAATTTCTGGATCACTGTGGCTGTACCCACATTTGGCATGGATCAGGGCCAAACGTTTAGTGGCTGGGAGCAGAACTGACCTGTGAGATCATTGATGAGACAGATATTAGCTCTCATTACAATATTGCTAGCATCTAATAATGATGAAAGAAAAAATATGCAGCCCATATGGAAGGAAGGAACAGACCATATCCGTCTGGGGCCTGCTGGTTTCCTGCACTGGTACTGTCTGTGTTAAGATCCCGTGTGTATGGTGCAGCTTAGAGCAACCCCAGAGCAGCTTTAAATAATGTGGCCAGTTCTGGTCTTGAGAATGAATGTGTTGGAAACGGCTTTCTCTGATTAACGCGTTAGAAACTGAAGTCTGCAGTTTCTAACGCGTTAATCAGCCTGCCTCGAGAAGCTAGGAGTGTTCAGTCTGATGTATCTGAAGGTAAAGAATAGGATTTTCTAAAGCAGTCATGATTAATTTTGGTTATTTAGTAAGACATAGCAAGGAATTGTCTAATTAGCAAATCTGAATATCTGATTCCCTGACTGCTCTTTGGTGAGCACGAAGGGCTATTTTTTTTGTTAGTGTTATTTCCAGTGTGTCTTAGAAGACAGTTTTTATTTCGTTAACCTGTACTTAGGTAATTCTCAGCTCACCATCCCGTTGTTGCTCTGTGAGATAGAGGTATATACCTTATGGGATGCAAAATGTGTTCCATTTTAGTATGGAAGGGCAAGAAGCAACCTACAGCCACCTTTCTAGAAGCTGGCAGTCACGCTACTGTCCCTTATGTTGCTATTCCGAGAGAATGGGTAAGATGTAATTCCCTTCATCTCACACAGAAATTACTTGGCCATGTTGACATTTGCAGCCCTCTGGGATAGCCCCAGCTACTGACCTGTTTGCTAAACACTAGTTCAGCTGTGTCAGTTCTGTCGAAAACTATTTCCTGGAATTTGTGTTCAGCTCACACTATTTTGCAATACCCCAGTCGTGATTGTTTTCTTTCTTGAGGAAAATAATCACTCTACTTAGGCAATTGAAAAGCTGGGTGTTAAATGCCTTTCATGTCTTTTATCAGCACTGCGAGCCTGCCTTCTCTGTTGTGAGGAACCATTGCTGTTCATAGCATGCCCATTTATCATGCTTCACATCTGCAGCCTGTTAGTGGGGCTGTTTCTGAGGAGCTGTGTGGCACGGAATGACCCCTGAACACTCTGGACTGTGCGACTGCATTTATGCTTAGAAGCAAAACTCAGAAGCACAGTCCCTGAAGCAGCAGAAACAGCAACATCTGCCTTGGGCTGTGAGGGAAGCTGAGTCCTCAGAGACACAGGAGCCTGAAGCTGTTTCCTTCTGTCAGTTATTCAACTGAAGTCACTGGGAAATTACTGAGGACAATACATCCAATTAGAGAGATCAGTTCTGCACCTCATGACAGCACTGTGCAGTAGGCATAGTTCCTTCAGTAGCAAGCAATAAAATTACTCTCAGGCAGGCCTGCAATTCCTTGAATGACATGTGCTGCAAGCAGCATAGCCAAGGACTAGTTTTCTGTTTGCACAGCAGCTCTAGCACTGCTAGTAATAATTGAGATTGGAGGGCTTCAGCTTTGTTCCTTCAGTTCTGCACTGTAGACATCTGTAAGCATCACAGGTATCCCCCACATCTCTCCTGGTGAGCAGGTTTAAATAGGTGTGATGCCATTGCATTTCAGAGGCAGCTAATCCCATACACTTAAATGGTGCACACTCCAGGGAGATTAATTTGGAGCTTGTGTTTTACTGAATGAGATAAACACACCCGAGATTCCATGATTCAACAAGACACACAAAAACACAGGATCAGGGAAAGCCTACAAAATTATATATGGAAAAGAGCTGAGTTTTATTAATTTTTTTTTCCAGTGATTTTTATCAAAAACATCCACACTCACACAGCATGGAAAGAAAATACTGAAGGAGACAGAGAGTCTACTGTCTCGATAGCAGACCAGAATTAGACATGGGCTTGCAACCTGCTTAGAAAAAGCCAGTGGCAATCTGGGTTGCCTTTACAAAAGAACCCTGGTGCACTCATTTCTCGAACGTTGTGCTGAGTCTGGACATTGTGTTATCAGTAGGGAGAGGTCAGAGCTGAAAGAGAAAAAATTGATGAGCAAATCGTTGATTTGGAATGAACAACTTGTACAGTATGAGGAAGATTAAAAGTACTAAAGTGATTTATGCCAGCTGAGGATCTGAGCTGGCTAGTTTAGTTTTGGCCACTAGCCAACCTAAAGGGTGAGAACAGGGCCCAGCGGTCTGCAAATAACTGAAGGCTATTAAATACCAAGGAGGAAATTAAATGATTTAATGAAGCACACAAAGGTGTAACTAGAAGTAGTTGGACTTAATTAAGGAAGGGAAAATTGTAAATGAGTATCCAGAAAGCTTCTTGCTAATGAAATATAATAGTCTGAAAATCACCTTTGCCTGAGACTTAAAACTGGGGGTGACAGAATACAAATGTCTTGAAGGTTGAGAAATTTATGGTGTGGTAAATTTATAGTTGCTTGCAGCCTTGGGCTCAAATACGTGCATCTTACCTGTTGAATGCCACCACGTGTGTTTGAGGGTCATAAGCACAAACTCACTATATTTTTTGCTACCTTTAATGTGTATCTGCTCCTCCTGTTTTTGAAAAAAAAACCCCAAAACCCAAACCAACAAACAACTCTAACCCAAAACCTCATACTAAGGTATGCTTAGTAGAGAACTGGTTTTATGGGTAAACGGAGAAAAGAGATGATAACTATGTGGAAGAGTAGCCAGGATAGTCCTTGCCAAAATTCTCAGATAAAGATGTCTTCTGAGCTTTCTCAAAATTCTTAGAAAATGTCCTCCCTGCAGTGAGGGTGGTGCAAAAAGATGGTGCAGTCCCAGGTAGGAGAGAAACTCGAGCCCACCTGAAGTGTTCAGCTATCTCTGTGATGTAAAGAAGAGATAGAGAATTGTTGCTGCTCCCCTTACATTAAAACCAGTAGCAACAGGCTAGGGGAGTGACATTTCCATTTCTGAGCAAACTGTGCGTCAGTAGCTCAGATATTTGAGAGACAGAGATTATTCTGAATTTGCTAAAATGGCCACATCTGAATTTATTTCACAGCTCATTAGGGAGCTGTGTATAATAAATTACGCAGCATGTGATGTTCAGCTAACCTGCCAGCTCCCTGGTTTGTTTTATGCTCTGGGTTGCTGAGTGTGAATAAGCGAATACTGCCTATTCGACCATTGTCTCATTGTGCAAATGACAGAGAAAGTGACTTGACAGAGAGTTTTTTTTCTTTCCATCGAACCTAAAGTGGTTTCTTGCAAACCTAGAGGTGATTTTTCTGCGCTCTACATCCATGAGGGCTGTTTCCAGTTGATAAGAAAGGACACATTAGCAGGAGGACACATCTACCTAAAGGCAGGAGGGTTTATTTTTCTTTCCTAATTGTTGCTTACAGGGATGGTTCCTCTCTGCCCAATACTTTCCCCTGCTGAGTGGGCAGGATTTCCAGACAGGCTTGAGATGTCCTGTAGACCTCAAGGACATGCTGGACAGAGGCTCAGCCTCGCCATTTTGCTATTCACCTTGGGCTGTGGTTTCATCTGTGTGTTGCACAGCACTGGGCAGAGGGAAAAGGCTTCACTTTCCATATGAAATAGCTGCATGTTTTGGCCTTTTTACTTGACTATGCAGTCCCAGTTTGTTTTGTGGCCCCTGTGAGAAGGCACAGTTGCTGATGTGGGGGATAGCCGCAAAGCAGGAAGAATTTTTAACGCTTTTTTTTAACCAATTCAGCTTTTCAAAGAAGAGGGAATTTTTTTTTCCCCTCAGAATCTGAACCCTGTTGGCAAGATTTTCTTATTTTTACTTATTTTTTTTTTTTTCTTTTCTGTTTCACGTTTACTACCTCAAATGGGTCTCTGTAGAGTGAGAAAATGTTTCATTTACTTCTTTGGTGCTTCCTAGGAAATAATAACTCATTACTGGAACTAGTAAAAAAAACCCAACTATATATATATAGATGTTTGTAAGCCTAATACTATTTATACTTCCTCATAGCAAAAACTTTTCATGATGAACAGGAATCTTTGGGGGGATGTCTCACTGTGGTGTGTTTCCATTTTCTGTCAGTACCACCCAGGATAAATTTTTTTCACAGTCTAGCTATTCCAGGACATAATGACAGCTGTGAGAGACTGTGTGGGGACAACTCCTGTTTTCTGTTCTGGCATGTTTGCATTAAATCTGCTCTAAACACAAAAAACATACTGACGGTCTATACACATTTCCCAGTTGGTTTCATTAAATCAAATACCTCCATGAATTTGATATGTATTTTAGATTGGAGAGGGCTTTATTCAGTGTTCCAGGAGGTGCTAAAAGGGAAAAAAAAAAGTTATTGGATAGTCTTATCTCATACATGGAGTGCCCTGTGAAAGAAGTAAGTATGTCTTTACCAAATCAGTTTTCAAACAGATACAAGATTGGACGGACTCAGATTCTTCCATGAAGTAAGTCACAGTGTAGACTTTAATTTCCAGACTGGTTTTAAGGGATCAGTGGCTTTCATAGGTACATGAAAACAATACACAGGTGTTAAGGCACCTGAAACCAGTTACCGCACTTTTAAAACCAGCCACTTCGAGCTTCTGGGATGAGGCTGGGGTTTTGTTTGCTGGTGTGGTTGTGTGGCAGACCAGGTCACACACTGAGCCAGCATTTGGGAACTGCAGGCATCTTGGAGCAGGCAGGAGCTGTGAGTATAACTGGAAGCAGGCTCTGCCGTGCCTCTGTTTCACCAGCTGTGGCCAGGGGAAAAATTGCACTCAACTTCTTTATATGTGCTCTGATGGCAAGAGCTCTCTTGGAGCCAGGCACTGAGGCTAAGAAACCTGTCTTTATTCCTCTGTGCAGCTGGTAACACTACTAAACGAGCATCCCCTCCACACACTGCCCCCTCCCCCAAACAGCTCTGCAAACTTCTGATGTTTTCTGGCACTGACCTAAGTAAAAGATAGTTTCTATCTGCTCTGGGCAGCAGAATAGAGGGATTTCCATTTTCTTGAAACCATACATTCCGCCTTAATTGCTTTCCTGTAATAATATAGTGATATGGTGTTGGCTTTATAGGAATAATTCAGGGCAGTAAAATGATAAAATTATCAACAGAAGATGGCTTACTGTGATTATTTAAGGCAGTTCATAGATATTTCAAAGACAAAAAGATATATCGGCAGGTGGAATGTGACATGCTACATTGAGGATGTGTACAAATGTGTTAACTCTATTACTGGGGTAGAGGAAAAATAAGAGTCAGCTGAAGATAGTGAATACAACATTTTTATATTCCCTGAACGTACGCTATCGTCTTCTAGTAAATAATGAACAAAGGATCTTTGCAACATTCAGATAATCTCTTGTGCAATTGGTACATTATATTTTATGAAAAGGAATGGGAAGACTAGAAGAAGACACGGGGTTCTTTTCTGGTGAGGTGGTTAAAAAAAGTGGCAGTATGTGTGCAGCAGCAATTTATAAGGGGGCAGATTTTATGGGTGGGCTGCATGTATCAGAGGGTGCTGGGGCTTCGCAGTAGAAAACATGCCCTGTGTGCAAAAGCTCTTCTTTCTTTGTTCCCCTTACTTCCCCCAGTCCCTGTGCTCTGCACGTTGTGGGAACGGTGACCCAAAGGAGCAACTGAAGGCGGATTAAAAACAAGACATGAAGTGTTACAGCCCTGAGCTTCCAGGATGCAGTTGTGTTTTGTGCTGCCTCTTGAGCCCAAGCTAGTGCTGGGACCAGAGGAACTGAGGGAAACAACTTGTTGGAGCAAAACTCAGTGGCTACTAAAATCTCCTAAGAGCTTCAGCTGTGCTAAAGAATGTGAGCTGGGGTGAAGAGCAGCCCTCATTTCCACAGGTCCCCAGTCCTGGTGGTGCAGCAGACCCATGCATTTTGCCCACTCAGGAGGCAGTGTGGGCACAGTGGAGCAGCCAGCCTGCTCAAGAACCTTGAGAACTTCTTGGCAGACCATGGCTTACCAGCTGCTGTGGAGAACAAAGACTGAAAAGATGAAGGCTTTGAATTTTTAGAGGTGAGTCTCAAGCCACTCTTAAGTTTGGACCACCGTTTGCTTTATGTAAATTGATGCAGTAAGTTCTGTTTACCCTTGGGAAGCACCTTGCAAGCACCACTAGAGATGTGCCCCTGAAATAAGCTTGAAGATTTCTCCTATATTAAATTACCTTGTTAAATATGTCTCTCTCTCTCTCTTTTTTACGTTCCTCCCCTTTTAAAGGGAGTTGAAGAGGAATCTTCACTCTATAGTGTCAAAGAAAAACGTCTTAACTTAATGCTCTTGTCTCTTTTTTCCTCCCCATTCTATTACTCTTTACACTATTCATTTATCTGTTTACTATTAAAATAACTATCTGATGGTGGTATTACTTGGCAAAGTGATACAGATATGCTAAGTGGAGTGTGACAGACGAATTCCATAATTTGAAAACCTGCTAGCTACGAGGTAGCAAGCAGTGTCTTTTTTTCTGTCTTTATTGACTATTAAAGCTCCATTTTGCAACTCATACCGTTCTGGTGACATGGTTTTCCATGCAGAAAAGTCTTGGGTTTTTGTTTTTTTTTTTTTTTTAAACCAAAAAATCTTCCCATCTGTGTTCATGTGGGCTGTGTAATAATAGGATCATTTGTTTAGACCAGAGAAAATAGTTTGTTTTGTTAAGAAAATGGCTTTTCATTACCTTTCTAGAATGTAATTTTTTTGATATGTAAATTAGAACCTTGCATATTAATTGCAGGGCATGCAAGTGCCATTGGCATTGTTTCAGTAGATCTGTGCCAGAGCTGCTGCTGGCCAGGATGTGACAAGGCAAAGGGAAAGATATGAGGTTGTATGAATACAGCTGCTCTGAGTGATCTTGATGGGAAATCTGACCACAAATACTTAATTCCCTTCTGTGATTACTTTCTGCTCTAATTACTTTGAGAGAAGATAGAATGATTGTCTTTTCAATAAGCTGACATAGTTTCTAGATTGAAACTGTAAAGCATTTTTCTTCAGTGGAGGTTTCCATCTTAATGGACTAGGAGTGCTTACGAACTCAGCTTATCTCATTTTGGCTCAGTTCAGTAACAGCTGAGAAGTAACTTCATTAAGCATGTGCTGTGCTGCAGGGGAACGTTGCTTTGCCAAAATCTATACTTACTGTGAAGTATGTTATTTTAACAAGGGAAAGCCAGGATTTCATTATACATTTATTCCCATAGTAAAGATAATTGTATTTGTCTCTCATACAGCAACTTTCATGGACCTTAATAAACATGAATTAAACCTAACCTAGCCATTTACTCTGCACAAAAATGATAAATATCCATCTTTAAAAATCACTTCCCAAAGTAGGTTTTTACTTTATATGTGTATCTGCTGTTAATTGGACTGTGTGCTTTGAAAGTGAAAGCCCAGGTCTTGATCTTGGTTACCCCCTAAGGAGCATCAATAAATGTGCTGGGGCTAACAGATTTATGCAGGTGTTTCCATAATAAAAGGCTTGTCTGCAAGTGTTGATGTTGGAAAGGTGGCCTGGTCCTTCCCTGTCTGGTAGCAGGTGTTCAAGTGCACTGATCTGAGAATGGGGTAGCAACTTAAGTCTAATGGGAGACCTGAGCTACAGGAAGCCTTTTTGTAGCTGAAATCTAAGGTGCAGTTTCTGATTATGTACAGCTTGGCTGGATCCCTGCCTATCTCTTCTGAGATGTCTGCTAGTCCCAGAATTTCAGCCGTGCTGTGACTAGAGCAGAAAACAGAGCTTTCATTCCTTGCGAGCTTCTGGTGGTGGGCATCTAGAAGCATATTCACAGATCCTGACCTTAGGTATGCAATTCCATGGAAAAAGAAAGGGGTTTTTTCTCAGGCTTGATTCAGGTGCCTTGATTTACCTTCTGTTCAATGACTGTGTGGGTAGGAAAGGTATGAAATGCAGTTTCCTGTGCTGGATTGTGTGATTAGCTGTATTTTATTAATTTCTAGGCTAAAATCACCTGAATGACATAAGTAAACTGAAAACTCTTTAAACCTTTTATCCCATAAAATGTTGCTACCTCTTTTAGATTTCACAATATTTCATTTTTTGAGTGCTTCATTCGGTTACTTTTAATCAAGGACACAAATGTGTTGGTGTTATTCAAGCAAAACCAAGTCTCTTCTGGTTGCTGCTAAGAGTTTCATATCAGTTTGTGTTGTTTCAGAGCTCAGCCTCCAGGTCCCTGTCCCCCTGAGGCCTTCAGTTTTTTGGTAAGTTCCCTCTGGCCAAACGCCCAGTCCATGCTAATGCACTTGCTGTGGTTTTCAAAATTCTGCCCAGATGGTCTTTTCCTCTGGAATAGTTTGTGATGCTCAACCTCCCATTTTCCTCAGGGGAGAAATATGTAATTTAATTTGTGGGTTTCAGTAGTCTTACTAATGACTTTCTGCGTGTTCTGTTGTTTTTAAGTAGTTACAGATGCTTCACTGGCACTTTTATATTGTCCTGCATTGTTTCCATCAGTTGTTGGATGTCAGGAGGGAGAGATGTAAACTGTGCTTCAGCTTCTTTGAGACAAAGCTGACAGAGCTATTGAAAATGAGGACCATGCTGCTCCTGAATATTTTGCCTTTCTGGGTTGCATTTTGCAGGAGAGAGCTGGAAAAGTATATTCATGAGAGAAACTACTGATTTTGAAATGCTTGTCTCTCAAAGTCCAAAGGGCAATCAAGTAGGAAACCATTAACTCTTGGCTCAGAACTTGCCCTTTAGCAACACACAGAACATTATTAAAAACAACCTTTAAGGATTTTGCCAGTGAAGATGTCTATTTCTTTATCAGCATCTCAGCAGCGCTAACGCAAGGTGTGGGCCTGAGGAGCTCAGCCTGTCTCCTGATCATTGCCAATGGCAATGACTCCAACCTGTGCATCCCCTACAAGAGGGGACCTGCTGGGCTCTGTGTGTAGCATTCCTGGGGCCTCTAGTGTTCTTAAAAAACCCTCTGTGTTTAGGAGTGTTTTAAAATGGTGTGCTGTGGTAGTTAGCATATAATAACAAAAATGATAAAAGCAGAACAAGTAGAAATTATTTTATCCTTGCCTTGTGGTAAGCTGTGCAAAAGAAAGATAGAAGGCTGCTATGCTCCTGTTCTGACAGTCTTTTTTACCCTTGAGAGCTACAGCTAGCTAAAAACAGAAATGTTTTCTGGGAGTAACACTAAGAGAAATTAATTTCTTTGGCCCTGTTTGTTAAAGCTGTATTTTTATTCTTGATGAAGAACCAAATAATTAAGTTTATATGGGTATTAGTTTGCTAAGGGAGTACTCTGAAAGAAATATTTTGAGATGGAGTTTGTGGTTTTCTCTAGGTAGATAGTGTCCTGTGCTTAGCTGACGACAAGCTGACACCAATGGTCAGTCAGCTTTGCTCTAAATGCTGTGAATTCAAATGCTCATTAGAAACCTGAGACTCTAATAGCTAAACCTACAAAGATAACCTGCAACACACAGTGGTCAGGTCTCTTTAAAAGTATTTTTCCCTGTCTGTTCTTGTCTATTGTGCTTTTGTATGCAAAATCACCTTTTTTTTTAATGACGCTCCCAGATCCTCTGTATTAACAGCAGCAACAGCAAAGCAGGTTCCTTATTTGAAAAGAAACTTGCAGGCACAGCCAGTTGTTCCTGGGGCTGACATACCACCGAGAGCTCAGGCACAAAGACCTCTAAACTGGATGGACTCAGGTACAGCATCTCTGGTGCTTGTATGTGGTTTGGTCTCATGGGAAAGCTGCAGCAGTGTCTTTTGTGTGGCAGTGATGACCACACTTGTCTGCAGCTCTGCAGAGAAAGAGGGACGCTGTGAAGGCACAGTGTGGCTGTCACACACGCACAGCGTGTGGCTCTGGTCAATTCACACCTCCTTGTCCTTTCAAACGCAGACATACTCCAGCCTCCTGCTGGAATATAGCACAGGTAAGCCAGGGTTCTTATTAATATAAAAAAAAAAAAAACCAAAAACCACCCCCAAAGAAAGAATTCATGTATCTCATCAGATTGTCGAACTAACAACAACTGCATCAAGTCCCACTAGGCAGCTGTGGATTTTCCGTTCCCACCATCTAATTTTTAGCCCTGGAAGATCGCAGACGCGATACTGAATCTTCTTTCATTTTACACTTGTATATGAACTGCACCTTCAGCCTTTTAGAGTAGTTCCTTTTAGAGTACAGCTGGATATACAGAGAGGGTATTGTTTCTAACCAGGGGCTTTATTTTACAGTGTTTTTGGAGCTGTCTGTGGAACTGAGTTGCTTTCTGCTGCAGGAACTCATCTCGTGGTGAAGCATGTTGATATCTTACCTATAATCCTCTAGTGTTGCTTCCCAGACTGTTAAGTGTCAGGGCTCTCCTTGTCACATCTATCTCTATGACCCTGCCCCCAAGATGGCTATGGAAATTGCAGGAATGCCTTACAGAGACAGTTGTCAGCCTAGGAACAGCATCAGCTTTTTTTTTTTTTAAATCAAAGATAATTTTGACAGCTGGATGTAACCACACGGTGGTTGTCTTGATATTGTTTGCAAGCTGGTCGCAGTCATTCCTGACTGGGAGCTGTTAAACTGGAGCTCAGGCTCCACAGGTGTTGAGTGACATGCTGTTATCCTTGTGTGCCAAGCAACAAGTGCTGCTTTTTGGCAGCCTGAGCTCACATATCGGTTCTGTCAAGGTTTAGAGTCCACTATGGCTGTCGTTTGCTTTGGCTTTGCTTGTCTCTGGAGCCAAACTCCTTATCACTTATCACTATTAGTTGTCACATGCTAACTAATATAAGCTGCATCAAGCCTCTCTCCTTTTGACTTGCTACAGGACAAGAGAAACCTGTGCATTGCAAACCTCACACAAATTAGTGCATTCTTCCTTGCCAACTGTGCTGGACAGAAGAGCATTTTTTTACATCAAAATGCTTCTGTGCCAGTGTTGGTGTGATAAAACAAAGCATGAATAGATGGGGATATGCCAGCAAGAAAGAGCCAGGTGGAAAATGCTTTCTTCACTAGGAGTGCAGGTGTTTCACGAGAAGCCACAGAAGCATTTCTGGAGCTAACAGCACTATTTTCCGTGGAGCTCAATCTTGACATGCTGTTGTTTTCAACTTGTTCCAGGTTGCCATGTGGTATAATACCCTTACAGAGATGAAATGCACTCTTGTTGTGTCTGCATTTTTTTCTGATAGTCAACAATGGAAGAGAGGCGAGGCCTTGAGCTCACATTAGCTCCATCCTCTTGTGCGTGGGAGGATGCCCTGATGTTGTACTGAGGTTCATTATGTTTGTGGGCAGCTGTCATGTTTAGGCATGAGAGAAAGGGCCAGGTTGCTCAACTGGCTTGTGAGAGAGCCAGTTCTCATGGGTCAGCATGACACATGTGGTTGTGCTACCCATGGAGCCACCGCATAGGGGTTGGGCTCCCCATGGAGCCACCACTTTCTGTGGTTCTCTCAGTGTCCCCTGGATTTCCTGGTGAAAGGCAGATTTTATTTCGGGGCATGTGGTGGCTCCAGGTGCTGTGAGGATGGCAGGTTTGATGAGGTGGTTATCCTGAGCACATGAACCTGCTCATTTTGTGGCAGTAAGTCAGCGACATTTCCACCTAAACCTGCTCCCAGCAGAACTGCCTGGCTGAGCACTGCTTCCCATGCTGGACCAGACCCCAGTCCCAGCAGAAAAGTGATCTGTTCAGAGGTGAGACTTTTTTTTGCTTCTGAAGTGTAAATAAGGAATGGGTTTCTAGCAGTGCCTTAAATATGATAGATTCCCTGTGCTGTTTTAAACACCCCTCGTGAGGAGAGCATGGCTCTGATGCAGGCTTGTCAGAAATAATGGTCAAAACAGAAGGCACTAACACAATCTCCAGACCTGGGGCAGGGTCACTCTTTCATCAGGGTTGTTACTGGGAATGGTAGTAGTCTAGGGGCAGAAAAGTCTTAACAAGAGAAAGAATTTTTTTAAAAAAGATAATATTTAATTCTGCTGAGCATGCTTGTTTGTTTTTTTTTTTCTTTCACAGAAACATTTTTCAAACATTTCAAGCTTGAAAAAACCTAGCATTGAACAACAGCTCTAATGAAATAAATAAGGTCCTTTTTTGTTTACTTGTCTAATTCCAAGTTTCCAGTAATTCTACTGTTTCTCAAAATCATTCAGCTTTGAGAGAAAAGTGTCACAAGAATATTTTTCAGTCACAAAATGATTGTGAAAAAAGACTGATAATTTAGCTCAAGGACTGAGACTGAGTATTAAAGATGTCATAATAAATAGGAACTTTTCTGGAAACTTGAAAGTTTGTGAAAGAAGGAGGTTATGCTGACAGATGTTTCAGAAACCTAATTAATGAAGCCCTGAAATGAAAAAGACAGAACAATTTGGTTTCTTGTATGAGAAGAAATACCATGTAACATTTCAAAAGCAATGAAAGACCAATCACCCCAAGAACTTCAGACAATAAAGAAGGATTGTAAAATAGAAGTAAGGTTTCTTTTTGTCATTATAAACTTTTAAATGTATCTCTGGACTGTTTGAAAGACCTTGATTATATTTTGTGACAGTTACTGAGCTTTCAGGATTTTATACATTCTACATTAGCAAACAAGAGCTTTTGTATATTTTAATGTTGAAATAGCTTCTTTGAGAATCTCTAGGTGTTCTCGTCAAGGCTGTTCTTCCCTCCTACTGGTCAGAAAATATTAGAGAGACTAGAATGTTCTGAACTTCAAAATCTCTTCATCCAAAGAGAGTAAATCTTTTTAACTGCTTCAGTGTCAATGAAAAATGCATATTTGAACAACATTTTTTTTCCCTGAAGCTACTCCAAGTGACTCTAACTTCATCTTGCATGTTATAGTTTTGCCCAAATGAAAGATGCACCTAATCTCAGCTGTAAGAACATGGATTTGCCAGTTCTGTACTGCTGCCATTTGTGAAAAATGGCTTTGCCTTACTGTATTTCTTTTCATTATCCTTACTTAGTGGCTGATCAGCTTCCAATAATGTGGTTACTTGATCTTATCCTGTGAAATTACGATCCATTATCTCATCAGGGTATGTTCTCAGAGGGGTTTTTAAAAAACGCTGTCAGTAATACCTATACTCAGCTGAAATTAAGTGAGGGCATGGAGTAAGCTGCACTGCTGCAAAGTACGGGGTGTCAGCACCTGTCCTTCGTTAATCTGCTCAGCCCTTTCTCTTTATGCTGCGAAGTGACACGATGACATAAAGCCACGATGAAATATGTGGAAACTTGCTGTCTGCCCATGCTTCGAGGAGCCTCATCCACCTCGATGCTGCCTTGTTTGATAGCTTTGCTGCTAGGCTGAGACTGACAGGGAGCTCATCCCAGTGGCTTTCCTCAGGTTAGCAGAGGCACATGAGAGTGCACAAAGCTTGTTGTGAAAAGCTGAAACAAAGCCAGACACTTGTAAGCCCATTTTTAACCTCTGTTAATTGAGGTGCTGTTTTATTAGGCAGAATTGATGATGCAGTGAGGGGAGTCATACTAAATTAAGGCAAATGTATGGAAGCACTTATTGCCACTGAGAGGCAAAAGCTGCTTGAGGACATGCTAAAGGATGAGTGCAATGCTGTAGGGAAAACTGTGCAGGTAAAGGTCAGTGGAGTTTTCCTTAAAAGTAGTTCTTGGACAAGTTTGGGAGACATTTCTTTGTCTGATTTCTAATACTGCTTTCTAATCTTTGCCTCAAAGAAACAATGGGGTACAAAGCATATTGTCTGTGCAAGGACTTAAACACATAGTGTGTTGATCTCCTTGTCTGCAAAATGCCAAGACTAGCTTAAAAATTGTAGACTTTGTTTTAACATGAAAAAATAAATCTTTTTCCTCAGACCTTTTCAAGTCAAGCTTTCAGATGTTCCTGTATGTTTAAAAGGTCTACACATTTACCTGAGTGAAAGAGAATGACAAAATATATGTTAAAATAAAGACTTTTCACATAGCCACGTATTTCCAGATGCACAGGGGACAAGACCATCACATGCCTCAAATAATGGAATAGCACAATTCCCACTGTTTTCATGTAAACAAGAACTGAAACTCCACACCTGTAAATATGTTATTTATTGTCAGTGACCTCAAAAGACTGGTCACATTTGAAGATTCATTTGGATCACTTCACCACCAGGAGCATCTTCTTGGGCTTCTTCTGTATTACAGTCCAGCAGCTGCCTGTTACAATATATCCTGCCCGTCATCAGATTTGAGTTCTGTATCAGGCTGTACTTATTTTGGTAGAGAAGTAGGTGTGTGTTTGTGTGCTACAGGGGCTGGGGGTGGAGGTTTCACTGTGTACTGCTTGCAGATAGAGTTACTGTGCCTGTGTTTCAACTTTGTTTATTTCCCTTGTGTCTCTCGTAGATGTCTGTGGGGGATAAAACAAACACAGGCTTTGGATTTGATTTGCACTGTGAATTTGCTTCTAACTGGCACCACCCACACCAAAGGTTAAAGTAAATTTTTTCAGTTTTCAAAGCCAGAAGGATAAAGCCAAGCTACTACAGTGAGATTTTAAACAGCTGACAAAACATGATTGCTCTGGTCAGTGGTAAAAGCTCCTGCAGGGACAAGGTGGGCACTGGAGATCCTGGGGTCCTGCTTGCAAGCTGCTCCTCTGACACTCCTTTCTCACAGCCTCTGAAGGATGTGGCCTGAGGCTTGTGGCTTTTGGCCATGTAATGTTTCCATAGCACAGTTCACAGGGTCAGAAAGGTTGTCATCCTCTGCTGAGGAGCCCTGCCAGTGTAGCTGAAGAGGAGAAACATTGGGTGTATATCACTTTTACCCTGTCCCCTAGCTGGTGAGGTTTAGTCCTGACTTCAGCATTATTTAAAATAGCTTTAGGATTGTTCAGTGTTAGAGTCGGGAGACTCTCCTTCTGTGCCTTTCTCTTGTCCATGATTTACTTGTTAAGAGACTTCGCTTCAAGAGAGAAAACAAAATGACCTGAGTAGTTTTAGTAGTAATGCTGTGGAGCTGCTTCTAAGTGGCACTTTTGTGTGCATGCATGTAGACAGAATGTTTTAAATTGATTTTCTGTCTTCCAAGGTAGGTGTGTGCAGGCAAAGAAACACCAGAGGTTCACGCATGGTGGTTTTTTGTTTGGCTGGTTTTTTTTTTCCCTAGCAGCCAGGCTCATGCTTATATTTCTGGAATGCTTCAGAAATACATTCTAGTTGTTTTTTAATTGTTATGGATAGCAGAATCAAACCAAATATTTAAGTGCAGGCAGTAGCCCCCCAAATAATCTGGTACACCTATTCCTATAAATGCAGTAGCCTCCCAGATAATCTGGTAAACCTATTCCTAAACTCTCTGCCAGATGAAGCCAGGAGCCAGACACACAAATTATGGTTCATGTTCCTCCAAATGAGTAAATTAGATCAGGTTCTTAAATCCTTCCTTGCATGGCTCAATAAAAAGACACTGGAAGAACAGCTACACTCCTGCCTGGCCCTGAAAACATGAAATAGGGAGATGTGAACAGTGGTGGTTAGATGAAGCACAGTACCAGGTGTAAGGGCTGCACAGCCTCTAAACAAGGTGTGAGGCCAAGGGCCATGTGACACACTGGTTCAGACCTCCTTTAGCAAGGGCATCTCACTGCTTGTTTCCAACACAGTCGAGCTCTTGATCCCAGCATCTCCCTTCCCAGCAAGACAAGTGGCAGAATCTCCAAAAACGGGACACTAAGGTAAGTGTGACCTTGGCAATCTTCTTTGTTTTAGATTGCATGCCTTGTGGTTCTGAACCCTGCATACTTTGGGCTCTGGAGTTTTGTGTCATAGGGGCACAGCCTGTGGGAAAGGAATAACCCTGGTCTTGCCAAGCATTCGAAGTGTGTGGGATAAAAAAGTGACATGTGAGGGGCTGCTGACAAGCATCTGGACTGACAGAGGGGACCCTCTGCTGCTGACTTAACAGCTGACATTCTGCAGGCTGAAAGGAGATGACCAGTTCTCTGGGGAAGGAGGAGTTCAAAACATAACCAGAGATGAAAAGGAACTTCAGAAGCACCTTAAGGCCCCAGCTGAGATCTTCTGAAATCCCTTTGTGCCAGGCTGTCTGCAAAATGCACAGTGCAAGAAAGCCTCACACAGGGAAGGCATGCGGAATAGGAAGGTAAAAGCAGGAAAAACAGCAGTTCCCTAACACCTCACAGGTAATCAGTACTGAAGCAGTAACTTAGCCCCTGACCAGTGCATTGTTACGTATTTTGTCATGACCAGCACGGGCTGATGCTTGTTTCCAGATATTGATTAGAAGGCTTCAAAAAAATCCTTCACAGGTGTTACTTTTTTTCTGAAAATATCATCAGTTCTATTAACCAGAGGTGATGGCCAGGCTGCGTGGTTTGGAGGCAGGCATTTCCCACCTCCTTGGAAAAGTGCCTTTCAGATGGATGGCTTGACCAAGTGCCTGCCTGTCTCCAAAACAGCTCATGTGAGCTGAGTGCCAAGTGAGGAGAGGAGGCAGAGCCACACTTTGAGAAGAGTGATGCCCATTCTTGCAGCCCCTCAAAAATATCGGCCCCTTATATGGCCCGAACTTCAGTGCGAGTTGAAGCTGTCAGAGATGATTTAATTCTTGCTGAGTGCTCTTTGACTCCTCTCAGAGTCCCAGAATGAAGCTGAGGTCAGGGGCTGGGTGGCTGCTGGCTGCTAGCCCTGCCACAGCGCTGGGGACAGCACCTTATATCCGTGTAATGCAGATCAATAAATCTCACCACAGGGCTGATCACTTGTCCCCATGTGCTGGGACTGCCCATCTCCAGTGCTGAGGATTGAGATGAGACACAATAACGGCATTGAAAGGGAAGATGTGCCTTCTGTCCAGTAATTAATGTTTCCCTTCTATGTGCACTTCCACACAGAACGGGCTGGATGACTTCACATCGAGCCGGAACATCCAAACCCATTGATGCTGTTTCAAGAAAGTGCAGCGCTTATTACAATAGTGGCAAAATCAGCATGGCTTTTATGCATCTCTCTTTTAGAGCTTAAGTTATCAGTGGTAACTCTATCCCTGATTATTTCTGGTAGAGTAGCTCTCATCTACCTTATATGCAAGCATTATGGTTGCTGCAGTCTAATCCTAAATCCATAATACAGTGGAGGGAGGAAAGGGCCAGCCACCTTTAGGGAAGCTCTCCTAATTAATGTCAGCAAAGTGTTTGGGTCTGTAAAGATTGTTGTTCACCAAAATATTGAAATTGCAAATGAGTAGCGTGGATTGAAAAAATGGGAGTATATTTTTGTAAGTATTTTCCTGGAATTGGTTCAGATATTCACGCGTTCATTGGTCAGTAATAAAATTCTGAACATTTAAATGTCTGCAGTAAATCAAAAGCTTTTTTTCTCAGCAGCAGCAGCTCAGATGCTATCCTTTTAAATGTTATAAATATACCCACAGTAATGACTGTAACACCAGTTCCTTTACATACACAGAAATTAGCCTTGATGATCAATATTATTCTTTATGGCTTTTGAATTGAAATAAATTTAGAAACTTATTAATATATGGTATTACAGCTCACTGATTCATATAAATTTACAGCTAAAAGGGGATATTATATCAGTATGTCTCATCCCTTATACAGCAATTTGTACAGTTTCTTTATAGTAGCCTGTTCAAATAAGTGTATCTCATACTTGGATTTTAGGACCTGGGTGTTCTGTGGTCTTTTAGTGGCTGTTTTTAGCAAGCCCCTTACAGTAAGACAATAATTTGTCATTCTCCCTGTTGTGACTAGCTTATACCAAGATTTCTGCTTGCTATATTGACTCCACCAAGGTGATGGTTCCTTGAACCCCTTTCATTTGAACTCAGACACAGGTGAACTTCTTTGATAAGATTTAATCTTGTTAAAGTCACAGTTTTTTTCCTTTAGATGCTGACTTGTTCTGCACCAATGGCAAGACACTAACAGATTTCAGTATAGTCAAAATTTAATCCTGTTTTTTGTAGTAGAGGATCAATATTATTTTACATCTGCATTCCCTCAGTCAGGGCTTTCCATTAACAAATCCAATGAAGGCATTCAAAGGCTGCATGACTGCATCAGCAAGCAGTGGGGACTTTTCTCTCAGTCTGAGTTACTCCAAAGTTTGTCATGTCATGAGGGCATAAAGCATCTTAGCTATGAGATTGAGTTAGACTCTTTAGTCAGAACCACTGGCTAAAGAACCATAAATAAATTTAATTGTCTCTTCATATTGAAATAGTTTTGTTATTTCAAATGCCCAGTCCTGTTAACATTGAGCTCAGACCTGTCCACAGGTTCAGCCTCTGCTACTTTCACTGTTTTCTTTTCCTGTGTCTTTGACATATGTTTATAAGCAGGACACGTTTCATGTATGCAGGCTTGATTTTCCAGAACTTAAGGACATATACAACCTTATATATCATGGATTATTCCATTAACAGCAACTACTGTGGAAATTGCCTTCCTTTGGGGGTCCCCTTCACTTTCACTTTAATTCTTGGAGCAACTTACCAATTACTTTCTCTGTTATTTCACAGACCTTCTTGCTATGTGTCTCTAGACAGGATGTAGTGACCACTAAAGTTTTCTGTAAGTTATAGCAGACTCAAAGAAAAGAGACCTGTTCTGTTCTCCCCTGCATTCCAGAGAGGATATTAGTTGTGTGGTGACTTTTACCTTGTGGAAGTTTTTTTCTACTTAATTAATTTCTTCAATGTAACAAACTCATATGATTTTTGTAATGGTGATTTTAGTTTTCCTGAGATTTTACATGGAGAAATGTATTCAGAATTTACTCTGTGGAAAGAGCTGCCTCCAGAAACTCATGGTGCCCTTCTAACACTGTAATCCTTGGCAGCCCAGGGAAATTTATGGAGAATTTGAGGATGGAAAAGTGCTGCTAGTTCTATTAAATTAAATTAAAGTTAAAAAGCCATACACAGAAAAATGAAGTTTAAACAAGGCTTGGGGAAGCTGCTTCAGAGAAAATTTGTTTTATGTAGTCTTTACTTTTACCATTAAAGATACTTTTGTTTTGTTGCAGACTCTAATTGCAAAAATTGTCAGGAAAGAATAAGAAAATAGTGAAATGATCCAAGTCCTGAATGAATGCCTTTAAGGCTGTAACTTCCTTTCCTTCAGTTGATTTTCCCTGGCAGAACTGTAAGGAAACCATTAAATACCAGAAAATCCACAGTGCTAAAACCAAGCAGATATGGGCAAGCATGCCCTAAATTTTGCTGATGAACTCACGGTATTTTGTTAGTAGATATTTCTAGAATAGATGATGTGATGATGATGATTCTAGAACAGATGACATCCATATCTCTTTATGTGTGTACGTGGACATTTTAAACACCTGTCTCAGTAGGTAACAGTGGAATTTACTACATTCATTTCTGGGTGCCTCTCTGGGGCTCTGGAATTTCAGGATCTGATATCTGCTAATAGGGAATCTCTGGATGTCCTGTTTCAAATGCTAGTTTAAATAAAATGAAAAAAAGAAAATAAGAAAGCAGCAGCAGCAGCACCAATACATCACATCACGATAGCAGATTAAATATAGACATGGATTACAGAGCCATTGTTTTCACTCCTGCTAAATAAGACAGCACACTTAAAATGGAATGCCACTTGACCTTTTGTGTCTCGTCAGTCTGTGACTGTATTTAACTGATGCAGGGAGGAAACATTTTCCTCTGGAACTGTCTGTTGATATGACGATCGCTGCTGCTGGGTCACACCATGCTCAAGAGGCAGAATTCCAGCACTCCAGAACACAGGAGGGATCTCGCAGCCCATGGAGGAGCTCTGTCCATGTCTCACAATGACTCACGCTCTTTTTTCAACTTATCTCAGCTGGTGCTCTCTGCTGGCCGAATCAAACCATCACCAGCGCTCAAACATTCAAAAATCACATACGTTGAAGTAGAAATTGTTGATGTGCAAAGCAAGAAGCAGATCTGCATTGTGGACAAGGTGAGTGTATTATCCCAGCATGCTGGGGGTGTGCCTGGTTCACATGGTGCCAGTTCAGGGACTCTGATTTCAGTGTGTTGTGGTCTTATTCTATAGTAGAAGTACTTTCGTTTCTTTCTCTGGGAGACACAAAGAATTCCATGTTAGTCACAACCCTGGGCTGTTCTTCTCCAGGATTTTTACAAATAATCTTACACTGGTTTGTTTTAGACCTCCTGGCTGCTCTGTGAACTCAAAGTTATGTCCCTAGGCTGACTCTTGACACGGATTACAGTGTCTGTTTCAGAGCACGATACTTAAGCGTTTGTTTCAGAATGGATCCTCAGTTTTAATACATTTATAAAGCTTACCATCTCTGCAATGCTATGAGTACTTGCTGGTATCTAAATGTACTCCGCTGTGCTCTGCTTATTAGTTTGGACCTGGCAATTTAAAAAACTTTTTAGTTTTAAACGAAGGGTCTTATCTAAATGAGGTGTTTTGAGTTTTTGTTTGTTTGTTTTAATAATGTGAGTAAAAAAATACAAACTACAGCCAAATTGCATAAGTAGAATGAGAGGACTGGGTAGGAAGGAAGTTTATGAACCCATAAATAACAGCTAAAAAGTGCTTCATAAATATTTTCATCACAGTTTTTGTGATTCATTGTCCCTCAGTGAAAGAGTTGGTCTCTTGCAAGCCATGAAAATGGGAATCCTAATCTATTTAGCCTATGGAATTTTTCAGTAACGTAGTGGAGTTTTGAGACTTACTGTTTTTCTAGAAAAAAAATTCCCTTATCCTCATTGGCAACAGCTGGAACAGGTAGATAAGTTTGCTTCAAACATTTAATTTAATTCCTTTGAAATATGCAGGGTGGAATACTACCAGATTTCCAGTGTTCTTGATCCTTTAAAGGGTGTGTTTGCAATTTGTGTGCCTAGTTAAAGGTAAATGTCTCAGTTGTTCATTCTTAATGGGGCAAAATATTTTTTGCTATTTCTTTTAATCTGGCCAAAGAGGAAACATGCACAAAACTGTCAAACAAATAGGATGACTATTAATAACGATTTTGATGATAGTGTCCACATTACTTTATTGAGTGATATTTACACAGTTGTTAGCTTATCTACATACATTTAGAATTAGGTTTTGATCAAAAGAAAGACAAGAAAGAAAGAAAAGTCTGTTTCTTATCTTGAGCTTTCCTATAGTGCCATTAAAAGAAATATAGTACAGAAACAGCGTTAGGCAAAGAGCCATGTTTCAGGAACCCTTCCATGCTGCATGTTGCTGAGATGATACCAGACCTGTGTTTTAATCTTTATTCCGAGTTTTTCTGACCCTGAAGATTTTCTGCACCTCCTCCAAACCATGGACTCTGCCCCTGTAGTGGTGAAAAGAGACACATGAGTGGTGATTGCTAAGTACTCTTTATTCAGAGGTAAAATACACGCAGGGTAGCAATAACAGCTGGAAATCTCTGCTCAGAAACAGGAATATATGTTCAATTTACATGGACAGCAGCATGGACTTTTTTTTTAAGTATTTTTGGCACAGTATGAAGGGATTGGTAAAAGTACAGTACAAGGCTGCAATTTCCAAGACTGCCTAAAGAATTTGGTTTCTGAATGCTCATTCACTTGGCAGTTTAAGTCCCCTTATTTGCTGTGATAATCCCTTCCTAAATCAACCTTGAGGTACAGAAGATGAGTTCCTTGCTTCCATGAACACTTGTTAGTGTTGGTGAACTTAATTTCAGTTGGTTATTAGAGCAAACAAGAGACTGTTGTATTGGATTATGCATAATTTTCTGTTTAATTAAATATAACTGGTACAGGCCCAATATGACACTTCTAATGCCTGTTTTCTTTTTGTAAGACAGTTATGATTAACTTAATTTCTCGTGTTTGCATATAATTATTTCTTGTCGGAACAGGAGAGAATAGGAACCATAGATTTTAAAATGTATATATTTAGATTCTTATTCCATATTGCTAGTGGTTCAGAATATTATGATTTAGCAATGCATTTGTAATATTCCCAGATAAATTTAAAGGGACAAACTGTATTATAATGGCAGAGAGAAGAACCCTTTCTTTCTCCACCTAACAGAAATTCAGGCAGAGTGATTCAATGCTTAATGCTATATGGTTAAACACCAGGAACTGCTTCCAGAGGTTGATTTTCTAGGAGACTCTTGCATGTGCCTTTGAATCTCATTCAGATTAGTGGGAGCTCTGTAAAGTCTGCAAAATTATGGCACATTTAACTAGTTCTGGTATTTAGCAAGAAATTATTTCCTTTCCTCAGTGCAGTGTCAGGGATTTAGAAAAGGTGTGTTTGGCTGAGTGATCATGAGAAATCAGTTGGCATTAATCCAAAGTTTTGAATCCAGCACAATTCATTCTCTGAATTAATTCTCCATCTGAAAAAGGAAAATAACATTATTTCCTTTGGTTTTCTTACCTATCTTATACTTTTGGGAAGGATCCGTCACTTATATTAAGTGGTTATTATAAGTTCGTGATTGTCTTTAACTTCAAGGAACAGAATAAACACATATTTGTCTGTTTTTAAGCCTTTAAGACACATTCACATCATACTGCAGGCTTTTCCACAATCAGGAAAGGCAGAAAAAAATACTGAAAGGAAGCAGGAGAAGAGAAGAATCCCAGACATTTTGGTATCATAGTCATCTCCTGCAGGCACTGGGTCTGGAGGAAAATTACCTAATCTTGCAAAACTTAAATTCACACAAGTCAGCAATACTGGCAGTTTATTTTGCAATGCACGCTGTGAACATGAAATTCTTTATAGGAGTATCATTTCTTTTATTTAATATTGCCAACCTGCACTGGGGACTTTCTCTACTATGGATATGACATTATGCATGTAGTTTGGCACACACAAGCTTTTCCAGGGAGTTACTTAAAGAATTTAGAAGAGAAATAATAGCAGTGGGAGACACACTGCCCATGACAGGACAAGAGCCCAGGTGTCTGGGTCAGTTTTCAGGACAGCATCCTGGGTTTTCCTTCCTTCTTTCCCTGCTCCCCAGGGAGGCAGGCCCAGGAGAGGATGTCTCTGAGCACAAAGGTGCTTACCCAAGCGGCCAAAAGTCTTACGAGGGCTGGTGCCTGAAAGCCACAATTAGGAAAATTTAGCCGAGGAATTTGGCCGTTATTTTGACAGTCAAGGGATGGTAAGTAAGAGTTGAGTGTCTTGTGGGCCAATATTCAGCTCTTTAACACCCACATCAATACTGCATTTATGTGAAGATATTCTGTAGTTGAAACATGAATCATGCTGGTTTCCTGCTCAATGAGTGAAAGAAGTATTTAGCAAGGAATGAATCTCTTCTTTAGCCAGTGTAAAACAGCTGGTGAGCCTAGACGATCAAAAGTCCCTTTTCCCTCGCAATTTATTAATTTGTATGGAT
The DNA here is from genome assembly GCA_013397775.1 of Eulacestoma nigropectus. Classification (NCBI taxonomy): domain Eukaryota; kingdom Metazoa; phylum Chordata; class Aves; order Passeriformes; genus Eulacestoma; species Eulacestoma nigropectus. Next base: position 3,798,096 of record VZTE01000262.1, read on the forward strand.
GAAATTCCTATCTCTGTGTAAAGAGGAAAGCATGTAATTAGCGATTTCTTGTAAGAAATATTTTCAATTAAAAAGCATCACAAAATGTCTAAGGATTTTGGCTTCTGTATTTCTTCCAAAAAGCCACAGAAAACAGCGGAACCCGCAAAAATCATCAAGTCTTTTAAATGAAAGAAAACAATTCCTTTTTGTATTTTTTAACAAATAACCCACTTTTCTTTTGCCACCCACAACTTATGAAAAATACATAGCTACTCAAAAACTGTTTTACTCGTACATAGTTCCAGAAGCCTGATGTAGGTTGGTTTTAAAGTTATCGATGTGCAGTGATTTGATTTATAAATGCTGTTAAGGCAATTCATAACTGTTTCTTTTATAGCATTCATTGTATAATATTTTTTTCTTCAAATGAACTTGTAGTAAAATGTATTTTCCCACAAACACAGTGCAATGTAATTAACTTTGCATGAGTTGCTTTTAAGGCAGAAAGTGTTACACAATACAGTTTTTACAGAATAAATCACATCTGGGGAAACCAGCAGAGAGAGCTTTTTCCCAACAAAAGCCTCAGAGCTCAGTAGTTTTGTGCTGTACGATTTTGCAAGTTAAGCTGTAAACAGAGGAGGAAACTCAGGTTTTGGATACTATGCAGTGACCTTCCTTTTCAGAACACTTCCTAAGGCCTGCAGAAGAGAGCTTGCTCCCTCAGATGTGCAGGAAGAGCCTCTTTTCTTGATGTGTTGCAAAGATAACGGAGGCTACTTTTCTACTGTTCATTAAACCAGCTCTCCATGCACCACTCAGTGCCCTCTCCCACTGAAATCTCTTTGTAAAACCCAGTTAGTGATAGTTAAGTGTTTATGGTTGAAAATACACACTGTAGGAACATTTAACTGTATGTTTGTGAGTGTAGGCATGCTGTGCAATGCCTACAATGAATGCCATGTGAATATTGTTATTTTTAGTGAATTAAAAGGCCCTTGCATAGACACAAGTCTATGCATCAACCCAGCCACTTATACATACACAACACTTGCAGATAAATGTTACAGTGTGTATATCACTACATCTTTTGCCAAAGATGAATTAGGGCTTATTCTGATTGCTCTGAGAAGCCCATCTTTCTCTGAAGGAGTTCATAAGCACTTTTTTTGTTTGAAAATCACCTAAATCAACAGTGTCTTTGTACCTGCATGTGATGACTTAACAATACACCGGCATGTCAGCAAAGCCATTTGCATGCAGAAATGCTGTCTCTGGTATCAGAAATCTCTTACTCTCGCCTGTGGGTTGCTGCTCTGTCACAGACAGGGAACAGCCGAGGGGAACAGTCATCACTGTCTCTCTTTTGCACAGTCAGCTCTAGCAAATAAAAATAACTTCTCACATCATGGCTTGAAGGTTAGACATACCACATTCATTTTAGGTGAGCAAATGCAGTCGTTAAAGTAGGCAATGAAACTCTGCAAAGAAACTCTTTGCAGTACCAGAACATTGCCTCTAATGTCAGATTCTCCCCATTAGCCTCATTCTGGGGAAGCAAAGCAAAGACGTCCTTTCCCAGGAAAGAGATTAATACTGTCATGGCCATTTTAAGTATTTCCCCCCCTAAGTCTTTCACTTCTAATATTTCACTTCAGAGGACTATATATTCCTCTTTGTGGAGAATGAGCAGAACCTGTGACCATCCACAGCGGCCTCATTTCACGCAGAGGATTTTTATCATCATTTTTCTCATTCAAGCAATCTGTCATTAAAGATGTGCCACCTCTGATGCCAGAGATGCCCAAAGGGGCTGAATAACCAGCTGTGTCAGAGTAGGGGGCTTCCATAGTAAGACATGGATGCTGAGTCCCACATAGCAGCGATTCCCACAGCAAAATGGCTGGATTTAAGATCACTGCTGTGGAAGTTCTCTTTTTAAATTTCCTTTTGGAAGGAGGATTTTGTGGTGTCTTTTACTGTACGTTTTCACAACATCCAGCACAATGAGGATCTGGTCTCTGCTGCGGGGGCACTGCAAAAAAATATATTTATAAAATCTGTGTGTTTTCTTGCCTGCAAGAATTGAATTTTACGCCTAGCCCCCAGTGCTGGAAGTGATGACAGTAGTATTTTCTTCCCCAGTTATTACTTATACTTGGTAAAGTAGGTAAACATATTCAAATTCTGTTGTAGCAATGCATGACACTTATTTCTTCCTGCTCTGCTAGAAATTCACATAATTTTAATGTCAATATAGCTACAGATGGTTTCAGATGAAAAGAGGCAACTATACATATTGCTTTTTGCTTGCTGTGAGATGGCTTTTTAAATGGAATACCTGAAGAAATGGCCTTTGATTTTTCTAGAAGAGAGAGAGTGGGGAGGGGAGAAGCTAGTAACTTTAGGGCATTTAGCATTTGTAAAGGGATAATTTAGAGAATTACAGAAGCTGCAACAGATGACTAATGCTTCAGCTGATACTAATCAAAGCTTAGAAGTGCCTTTAAATGACAGGTTTTACGCATCTCTTATTTTAGATAAAAAGCCTAAGCCTGGGGAAAGAAAAAAAAGAAGCAAATATAATAAATATTCAAAAAATTAAACTTTCGTACAAAGTTCAGCAAAAACAAGAGAGTGAATTTGTGATACGCTGGTGGTGCTCCAACTCCTCCTGAACATAAGCCATTCTGGCCAGCAGTAAAAGCCAGCTATGTTACCAGAGCCGTGAATATTGCCAAAATTCTCAACAGATACAGATGCCCAGCCAGTGTGAAAATGGCCTCTTTCCCACCAAAGTTAAGACATTTTACCCCAGCCACACATTTGCCTTATTGCATCAAAGATAATTTACAGATTATTGCAAATTATGAATGTTCTGGAGCAATACCAGACCATGGGGAGCAGTAGGTGTTTTATTAGTCTAATAGTTAACAGCACAGCCCATGATGGAAAGTCAGGTGCATAATGGCATCTCATATAGGCATTATTGTGGCATTAAAATACTCCTGCATATGATTTATGGCCCCATCAGAACATGCTTCAGGTTCTTCCTGAAATCAGACGTGTGATTCTTCACAAAACACCTGAGCCATGTAGTCATGGATCTATAAATACCCAGCAGTATATGTTAATGCTATTATTATATCTGCCTAGGTTTAAGCAATTTTGGACTTTAAAAAAGTCCTTAAAATGCAAGCTTTTCTCTCTTAACAGCCACATTTCTTGTGCTTCAAAAGAACAAATTGTGGCAGTCAGAGGATCTCTACCAGAAGTACAGCAAGCATCTCTTCCTTGCACTTGGTATTGAATAATGAAAAGTACTTGGATTAGACCCCATGCTGCCTGGTTGTTCTCATATGTCACCCTCATTTCCCATTCCTTTCTGCTGCTTCTCAGCTTCCAGCTTCCCTCCATGGACCTGCTTTATTAGACCTGCTACTCATAGAACCACTTGTTTTGCCAAAATATGTTCTTCTGTGAATTTTCTTTTGAATTGGTTGATATTTTGGCTTTTTTTTTTCCTTCATGCAGTCCCCCAGATAGACTGTGGCCATCTTGTCCTAAATATTGGTTGAGTTTCTCAGGTGCACTTCTTGATTTTAAATTTTAGCAGTCTGTGTAGATATAAAAAAGCAAACAAAAATCTCTACAGCCATTTGATAGAAAAGGGAAGACAAATTCAGAGGTTCTACAGCTCAGCCATATGCTTTATCTGTGCTAGAACTGGAAATCAAAATCCAAACAAAAACATAAACCCCACCCTAGGCCTCACTTTCTTCCTGAGAAGTACAGGTCAAATTTTTCTTTATTATTCTAAATAAAATATAATATTTATATTTTATTCAAGAAAACATTGTTATATTTATTTATAATAAAACATTATAATATTTATTTTAAAGTTTCTGTTATTATTTTTTCTTTTATATTACTTTTTTTTTTGGTCAAATAATTTGTTTTTAAGTGAATATCCCAAATGTTGCTGTCTTTGAAAGCAACAGTGGGAAAAAAATGAGTCTTGAATTTTTGATGAGGTAAAATTTGGGAAAGATTGCAATACAAATTAATATTGAAATATTTCAATCTGTTATGACACAATAAATATTTCAATTTCAATTTATTTTACAACTTAATAGTGCATTTATTTGCATATTATTTTCTATTGGGTTATTTTCAATGACACGAGAGCCATGTGTTATGTTATTTTGCACCATCATGATAGATGTGTCATAAAATAATGCAAAAGTAATGAAAGTTCCATACAGATGAGGAATACAAAGTCATGAAAATAAATGATAACAAAATTAATTTCCAGCATGTGCCAGAAGCAGATTTTTAAAAAAAAAATTTATTCCACTTTTAAAATTTGAAGTCAACACAAATTTACACATCCAGGGTTTTTCCAGAACAATTCAATTTCTCTGGTAGAAAAGTGTTGTGACAGAGGCTTCCTGACAGGTTCTGCTGTTCAGCTGCTGAGGTGAACAGTAACCTCACTCAATTCCCCTTAATAAAAGGTCAGAGGACATGGAGATGTACCAATTCTAGTCAGATTTGCTCAGAAATTGGTGTACATGTTGAATTCTGTAAACTGAGGAGTGGCCTGCACACCTTCTCTCTGCTAATGAATTACATTCTCTTTACTTCCAGTCTCATCTTTAGCAGAGAGAGAAAAAGCTCTTTTTTTGGTGTCTGACACTTTTTCAGTCAATTCTTTGCAAAGAGAGGGGATTTCTTTTTGTTAATATAAGTACCCAGCTAGCAGTAGAAAATCCATTAATCATCTTTAGAGACAAACTTGCCTGGTGCAACTTGACGTGACTGCACCCAGCAAGCATGTAGTTACGTGTATTCTTAGCTAATTTGGCCCATAATCACTGGAAATATTAGTCAGATTATCTCATATGCCAAGGTTCATGTGACCAGTTAATAATCTGGAAGATTGCTCAGTGACACAGCTCTCTACTTACGTACGTGTGCTGGAAACTACTTCAGCTCAAACCGTAATTCGGAATATCTCCTGGTTCTGGAAAGGCTGGATTGAGAGACTGAGACCAGAGCCAGCTGTTTGGGAGCCACTTCACTGCAGACTACTGAGTAAAATACTGGATTCTGTATAAAGCCTTTGTGTAGCTGCTGACAGCACTTGTCTGTATGTAGTTACCTCTGTGTCATTTCCATGGTGAGCTCATTTATTTATATCTCTTTTGGGCATGACCAGCACACTGGTTCACCAAGAGAGCAGTGTGGGACACACCGGGAAAGGTTAAAGCAAAACAGTGCCCAATTTTTAATTCTGTCTTTGAAAACTGACAATAAGAAAGATCCAATCTGATCTAGAAGTCAAATTGACAAAACACAGAGATCGGTTAGAACAGGTGTTTTTCTAATTAACTTTCTATGGAATGCTGCTGGTTTCTGATAACACAGCATGGTCCCAAAACAAGGGCAGGGTGGAAAAGCAGTAATGATGAAGAATTTGTTGAGTGCTGAATTTGGAAATCACCTGGCTTTCCCGTTAGCTGGTTATCTGTTTTGCAGCCAGATCCTCAGCTGCAATAAACTGGTGTCACCCCTTTGAACAAATTTACCCTGGCTGAAGATGTGGTGGTGGTTAATGAGCAGCTGGAGTGGCAGAATTTCTGAATTTCTGCAATTATGGAAAATGCGTTACAAAGTAGGTGACTCAGCAGTGCAGTGGTACTGATATGTCACAAAGAGAAAAAAATATTCACAGGGAAATGTTGAATGAAAGATTATTTATTTGCTGAAATTCTATTATTCAAATTCTTATTGATATTCTGCTGACCTCTGACCCCTACAATAATTCTTTAGTGCAAGAACTGTGTGATGCAATTACATACAGATCACTAGATTTGGCATAATTCCTTGACTTATAAATGTGAAAGAGGTATGAAAGTGGATAACTGTCTGACTAGCTTGCACTCACAAAAGGCAGTATCAAGTTCCCTTAATATCTTCCACTTAGTGGTCTTTCTTGAGTCATAGCATAAAATACTAATATGGTATTTTAAATCTTAAAAAGAAACGTGATGCTTTGTGCATTGGTGTCGAAAAGAAGAACAGAACTGGTATGGATGACTCAGAAGGTCCTTTAATTCTTGAATTCCTATAAATGAAAAGTTGCCTCAAATGGAAAAGCAAAAGTTTTCTGGCTGTGAAAGTACAGGAAAACCAGGATTTGACATTTTCAAATCATCCTTTTCTGAATGAAAAGTGTAATGAATGCAACCCACAGCCGTAAAATATGCATTTATTCATAACATTTTCTCAAGAAAAAGTAGTCTTGAACCTTACACATGATAGTCACTTATTAGAAAGTTGACTATGTTTTAAATCTGGTGTTAGGCTACAAGTTAAGAAACTGTGGGGAAAAACTGGCTTGACCATCAGACTGTAGAAGATACATACCAAATAAGAGCAGAAATCCATCTTGCTTTAAACAAAGGGTGGTCTCTCACTCTGCTTTGCCTTTGCATATTTGAAAAGTGCTGAAATAGAGGAAAGAAAGTGTTAAAACACTTTCAGAAATAATTCAGAAGAATGAAAGGAGAGTAAGACTAATAATTACAGTGAAATATTCCAGGGTGTTTTATTCAGTTAGCACAAAGGGTAATAAGAGCAGATGCTTTCCCAGTCCTTATAATTCCTCAGCTTGTATTGATGTACAATGAAAAGAACAAAAGATAATTAATGGTCTACAAAGAAGACACTCTTAGTAGTAAGCTGGTGTCTCAGCATCCATCTTCTCATTGATCAATATTAGAAACTATAACTTCACTGGTTGTTTTATGAGGTCTTTAAAAAAGGACACAGAATTATCAAGATCATAAAAAAATGTATTTCATTCTTTTGTGGCTATAGCCTCATTATTCTGCCTGGGAAAGGACACCGCGATTCCTCTGTGTCACAGCCCATTCTGAAGGGGGAAAGTATTTGTGTTATTTTTCAGCTCACAATCTGTGTAGTTTGTCTCAAGTGGAAGGGTCCTTCTCTAAGCCAGCTGGCTCGTAAAGCAAGCGTCCTGCTGCCCTCCTGGCTGGATGTGAGCTCCGTGCCTTCCCGGGGCCCCCACAGCCTGTGCAGAGCCGTGCAGAGCTGCCAGGCTGCGACTCACCAGCCCAGCACATCTCCGGGCCCGGGCTGGCAGGGCTTAAACCAGCTCTGGCCTGAAGCAGCTTGGATGCAGCCAGGCACAGCAGTGCTCCTGCTAATGAGCTCTGCCTCGCTCAGGGGTGTACAGAGCACGGCCCTTCCAGCTGCTGCTGCGCGGTGCTGTGTGGTGCTGCACATCACACCCCACGGGCACGCTCACCGGTTCCTGGGCTGCAGCAGGACATTGCAAGAGCTTTGTAACTTTTAAACACCTAAGGCAGGTGGATGGCTCCACAGGTAGACCTAAAGCACGAGCTTAGATTAATTTTTTTGATAGCTGAAGTTAGGCTCTGCCATGGCAGGATTTGGAGAGGAGAAAGCACTGGTTGTCTCAGGATGAGAAAAGGGAGAGGGATGTAAAGGTAGAGTTGCTAACGAGAGCTGGGCTAGACATTTGAAACAGATTGAGAGCAGCTCTGCCCTGAAGTCAAAACATACTCAGGAGAGATGGAGATGGAGACCTGGGCTCTGTTTTGAGCAAGCACTGCTCTGTAAGCATGCTAAGCTTTACAGTTTTTCAGCTTTCTTTGACTAAAGCAGATGATCAGCTCTCCAGAGCAGGGGTTGGCCCTAGCTACTCTGTCCCAGAACGCATCACAGTGAGGTGCTGATCTGTAGGGATGCAAGCCCTGCAGTACTGTGGCTTATACTGTGTTTCCATGGAAAAGACCATCCCTGTCCTTCAGCTGGCAATGCCAGTTTTGAATACCTGCACATCTGACCTGTGCTAGGACACACGGCAGATTTTGGTCTGCAGGCACATGTGCTGAATAGTTGTTGCTAGCTAACAGCGCTTGCATCCATATCTGATGGATTCTGGGCTCCAGGCCTCACAGGTGTGAGATTACAAAGTGTGAGAAAGCAATTTCAGACAATTTTAGAGGTTTTGAGAACATAACCCCCCAGCTCCAGTACTCAAGTCCACAAAGTTTGCACACATGAGAAAATACATGGAGACTATGGGAGATGTGCTGCTTTACTGGGTTTTGCTTGGAATGGCTTAAGTGCAGTAAACACAGATAAAATTTTTTTTTTTCATTTTAAACTAAGAAAGATAAAAGGGCTTCTTCTATTGTTCCATGTAGTTAGGAAGAAAAGGGACTCCACGGGCAATGTCTTTTGCCTGGCCTAGTACAGTTCAACGTGGTTTGGGTCAATACAGGTTTGGGGACAGGAAAAGAGTAATCCTTGGTTTCAAGGAGCTCAGTCCTTGATTAGGGTGGAGTTGGCATTGCTTAGCAGCCACATCTGAGACACAAGTCAGGGTTTAAGTACAGTTTAACTTACAGCAGTTTCTGTAAAAAAGGACTTTTCCAATGCCCAGTAACGCCATCTGTAACTGTGGAAAATAAGGTGTTCTCAGCTAAACCCAAGGAAGAAGCTGAGAAAGATCTGTACTTCACTACCTTTTAGCACAGGTGTCATTTTACATCTTTAGATCATTGAAATCTGTATTGAGCTCTCTGCCTGTTCGTATTATTACTGGAAGCAAGTTGGGTTACTCATAAGTACTAATAGCACATATATTGTATATTTGCGTGGGGTGCCAAATTACAGAAGAGTAAACTTTTCTTTCTGTACTGATTTGTTGTTTTTGAGTCAACAATTTTATTTTGTTGCATCAATATTTCTCCAGACTCAATCTTTTCAACAAAACAACCTATGTTAAGGTGCTGACTGATCTCTACTAGGAGAATTTCTTATGTCCTTCTCTATTCTTTTGCGTGGTTATTGTCACAATCCACTAATAAGTAGCTCAACATGCTACTTCCTCAAGAGTCCCATTGCCTTTCCTTGAAAACAGAAGGCAAATCCAAGTCTTTCGCTCTAGTTAATTCTGTGTTCCTCAGACAATTTGTACAAAGTATACTAAGAAATCAATATACACAATAAAATAGAGCCTAAAAAGCCTCCAGACTGCCCTCTAACATTGTGACACCTGAATTGCTTCAGTGGACATGAACAAAAGCATGCAGAAGCAAATTCATTTCAGGCAAAAAGGACAGAACCTGCCACTTTTGCTACTGGCCTCTCCAGAGAACCCTTTCATGCCTCTAGGAGGTGGACCTCAGCATGCTTGAATCTAACTTTAAAGCTAAAATCTAAGTTTTCCCACTGGTTTGACCTTGGGAGCAATTTGTGCATCAAGCAGGGCCAGCAGCTTTCCCTCTCGACCCTTGAGATTTTACCCTTCCATCGACCAGGCAGAGGTGGTCCAGGTGATGAATAAATCAAATGTGGATGATCCTTAATAACATACCAGCCTGTAAAAGCAAATTTTCTGATTTGTTTCATTTTAGCCTGAAGAACTTGCAGACAAACTTAAGCATATCTGCATTAGAGGAGTGGAGAAAGGATCCCAAAGCGAAGAATAAAGAAAAATTAATCTGCATGCGTTTTGCTTTCTTTTCCAGGTACCTCCAGCATCTACCCTTCTTGATGTGAAGCACAAATTTCACAAAGCATGTAAGTACTATGGCTACCAGGCTGGATGTATGATTAGAGGCCTTTCACTTAGAGAAATTGTCAAATTTATTTACCATGAATCTCACACAAAAGCTGAGACTGGCTTGACAGCTCCAGTGCTCGATAAGAATAGTGTTTGAACTAAGGTTCTATTGTAGCTATTGCAGATGGGAGAGACTGAAAGGAGAAAACTGCATAATTTATCACTGCCAGCACATGAGGGGCAGTAGTTTTTATCTTGTTTTTAACATTACACAGTGTCAGTTCAAGACCAGTACCACATTTGTTCTCCCAGTGTTATACTGGATAAACTTCAATAAATATAGACTGCTTCAAGCTGGCCCTAAACTGACCATGTGGACCAAAAAAATACTGTAGTGGGGAACTTGAGCTCAGGGGGATTAAATGACATCTGGATTTAGGTTAGATATACAGAGGAAATCCTTTATGGTGAGGGTGGCAAAGCACCACCACAGGCTGCCCAGGGAAGCTGTGGATGTCCTGTCCCAGGAAGGGTTCAAGGCCAGGTTGGATGGGGCCCTGAGCACCCTGTTCTAGTGGGTGGCATCTTAGATACAGAACTTTCATTGTTTTTACAAAAAAAGGAATGTGTTCAACTAAAGGCTTGATGCCTTTTGCAAAAAAACAGAAAAAAAGGTTGTCAGCCACTAATATGCTTGAGTTCAGAGTAGGGTAAGTAGAAAAAGCATTATGCTTCTCCTCTGTCCTTAGAATTTTATAAAACACTAAAGCTTAAGGCATCTGTGGTTGCACACGGGTTCAGTTGATGAAGCGAAAGGCTGTTAACCTGACTGCTCCAAAGTTACTTATTTTCCCTTCCTGTAAAGGCTTGTAAAATACAAAATGGCAGAAGTTCAAAAGCCACACCGCTGAATATGAAAAGATCGAGTGCATAAGTTTTAATATTTCAGTAAGGGTATGTCCTCCCATCAGTTTGTCAAATGCAGTGCACTTCTGCCTAGAATCTCTTAAATCAATTGAAACTGGATTTATATTGATGCAGTTTAAATTTGTTGGAGAACACTGGCACAGAGGTTTATACCAATATAACTGTAATGAGGTTTTTAATGGATTTGGGCTAAAACGATGCGAGATTGTGTATAAGCCATTTCAATGGCACCTGTTTTGATATTAAGAGGCATCTTACTCCTCAAATACCCCCAGTGATGTAAGTGGAGCTGAGTACAAAGGAAGACAGTGAGCATACAACAAAGCACAGTGCACATCATGAACCAAACCTCTGGCAGTGCAGTGTTTTACAGCACATGGAAGGGCTGGCAAGGGCCTTCGATGCTTTTTAAGTTCTCAGTTTTTTACGTCAATTCCTCCCATTCCCGGGAGTACACCATATCAGTGTCCTGTATCCTTTCTTCTCATTTCAGCTCATTGCTTTGATCTCTCTTTTCCAGTTCAGCCTGGATGTTGTTGTCTCATGAGGTTCCCCTCACTGCTCCTCCTTTCCCAGTTGCAAAGATCAAACCTTCACTTTTTTCTCTTTGTATAGTTAGTGGGATGACAGCTAATAGAATATCATTCTCTTAGGCAAGGGCCAAGAAGGGGCTGAAGCTGATCTGCGGCTGCCTTTGGTTAGCATGCTATTTTGTACTAGCTCATGCATTCACTTCTGTCATTTTGTGTGTGCCAGACTCACATGTTCCCCTATAATCTCTCATTAAAACACACTCCCACGCACACCCCCTTACAGTCTCCCTGTCTTCATACACTCTCCTTTGATCACCCATGCAATTAAGCTTTCTCCTCAGCTGGTATCTTGTCAGCCCTTCAGTGAGAGGAACCCCTGTGCAGCAATTTCACAAGCATCATCTCTGTCACTGATCAGGTTTTGCTGCCTGATGCAAAAAAGGAGGAAAGAGACTGAATTATGAATTGCAGCACAGGCTGTTAGTCATTAAAATAAAAGAACTGAGATGCAAGTGACACGTGCCATCTTACTGGTAAGTAATTTCTAAGTTAGTCAAATAACAGTTTGGATCTGTGTTTATACAAAAGGCAGAATATGGGTTTAGAAGTCCAGGAACAAACACTGAAATACTCCTCAGCCCTCACTTCAGCAAAACTGTCTCTACTGAAACAACCCCAGCAAGGCCTAACCCTGTGCTTTTTGTGGCACTGAGTTCAGGGGGGCAATCCCAGTTTTATCACTGGTGATTCAGGGATCTTAGTGGAGAATAACCATTTAAGACGAAGTGCTATTTCCATGGGAATTCAAAGGCTTTGTCCAGACTGAAGCTGTTTTGAGTCATCCCCTGGCTGCTGTAGCCACTGCCCACAGGAGGGACGGGCAGCATCAACTGGGGTCAGCCCAGAAGAGCAGATTCCCTGCTGCAGCCCCCTCCAGCCATCAGCTCTCTGTAACAGATGTTAGAGCCAAGCTGTCATGCTTAATAGCAAACATCACACCTGCCCACCATGGATCTGTCTAATCCTTTTTAAACCTACTTACAGTTTTGACCTCAGCAAAATCCTCTGGGAAGGAGTTCCACAATATAAGCGTGTTGTGGACAAATGCCTACACTTCTACAGCTTGATGTTTTCTGCCTGAAATTGAGTGGCAGCTGCGTGTCAGGGTGTCACTGGCCATCATGCTGAGCTGTCTGAGGCATGGGCAAAGAAGCCTCAATCAAATTGGTGCTGTGCACTAGGAGACTTTACTAGAATTTTCCTCATTCCTTTGGCTAGCTGGCAGAGATGGAACCAAGCCAAAATCTAAGTGTATAAGAAAGAAGTCTCTTGACCCATTTTCTCAGTTGCTTATAATGAGTTAGGTACCTGGCATTTTCTTTATCTATACAGATTATGTTTTCAATGGAGAAAGAAATACCTTGTAGGCTAAGCTTCCTGAGCTCTTGTCCTTGGCAATAACTTTTCACCTTTAATTTATTTTTATCCTTGCAAAATGTATTGGACTGCTGGGGGAGGAAATCTTACAGATAGAAAATGAAAAACTGTAATAATAATGCTAATTCAAGTATCTCATAACTAAAATAAAATACCTCCAGAACAGGTAATATACTGGAGTCAGTGATCATTAAATATTTTCAAGGTTACTGCATGAAAGTTGCTGAAAAAGCTCTTGAAAGTAGAGGAAGAACAGAAAGGAAAGGGGGAAACAAGATGTCAGCACTACTGTAACAAACTGATGGAGGCAACCTCTTGCACAAGGGGGACAGCACAACTGCAGCTACATTTTGAAGCCAGAAGGGTGAGTGTAGGGAGGCCAGAAATTACCCTCTAGACAGAAGGAGCAGGCAGGGTAGGGATGAAGCCTGGTGATGGGTGGAAGGAAAAAGGGAAGTCCAAGAGACAGCTGAAAACATCATGTCAAGGGTATCCTGGTCTGCAGAGGGAAATAAGGTGCTCAAGGAATAAGGAACATCTACGCTAACAGAAGTTATATAGGACGTTTAAAATAAACAGTGTCAAAGAAAGCAAATCATTAAGACAGAAATCGTCAGTAGATGGCACTCAAGAATAAACAGCGTAATTTCTAAACAATATGAAACTTTAGAATCCTGCCATACCATCTTATAACTGCTCCTTACAGGTATTTCTATAGTGATCCTGGGAGCTATGTTCCCTGGAATGCTGCTGAAATATTTTCTGTTGCTTTTCTCTAAAGAGAGGACAAGGAAAAAGACAGTGGAATTCCTTCTTCATGATGGGACCAACCTCCCTTTTAGCCTCTTCCTTACAGTAGGGCAGTGTGTTAGGAATCATCTGCCAGGTTTTACCTACTACTGTCATCCTGAGTGTTCCCCAGAAGCCACAGGAGAACCAGCAGCCCCGCAGATTCCATCACCCTGCAAATCACCCGGTCAGAGCACCCCCCATCTCACTGCCTGCACAAAAGCAGATCAGAGGCTCCCGTGCAGGCCCTTCCACCACAGCATTTCACCACGCCTGTCAAGCACTCCCACTGACTTCCAGGTGCTTGAATAAGATGTTTATTGCCTAATGCAAGGAGATGCACTCTCAGAAGGCAAACATAACAGAAGTACCACATCACACAATTCTTTTCCCTGTGCATATTCTCCCTCCTCCGCTTTTCAAAATGACTTGTTGCTGCCTTCAGCTCGCTTCTATCCCCAGTTGCCTGTCAGTAGTGCTCAGCTCAGGTGTTGCAGTGTGTTCAGTATGCAAACACCCAGTAAGCCACATGCCCAAGCAGGTTAAATGGTGGGACGCGGCCGAAGGCCAGGAGCCTCAAGATTATGGTGAGAGCCGAGAAGCCCTTGCCTGAATATGCAGACCCGTCCCCAACCACTGGCTCCTGCTCTCTCCTCCCTTCTTCCCCTGTTTATGGTTAAGCTCTAGAAAGTTCTATGTCCCTCAAAATCCCCTTGGCTCCCAGTTATCCTTCCCCGCCTACCCTGTACTCATTGGTTCATTGTCTGTTTCCCCGCCTATGTACAACCCCTTTGCCCCGTATTGATTGGTCCTTTGCAGTTTACTCCTCCCATTTTGTAGGGGTATAAAACCCCCCATGTCAAGCCCCTGCTCTTTGCTCCCCCGTTCCTGGACTCCTGGACCCTTGCACCCCAATAAACCCGTTCTGTTCACCCTGCAAAGAGCCCCTCCTGGTCTCTTCGTCTCCTCCTGCACCTTTAACATCGGTGGGCTGGGCGAGCCCTTTCGCGGACCTCGCCAACCCTCCCGCACCGCGAACAGCTCCACCAGCTTCTCCTGTGTGGAGAGAAGGACCGGCCGCCAACCACTGGGTTGAGGTGGTTGCCAAGGTGCACCGTGCCACTCAGGCAGTGCTCAGCAGCTGCAGGGAGAGCAGCATTTTAAAACCAACAGGTCCTTGTTCACCCAGAACCATGAAGCAGATCTTCGAAACACAGAACAGCAGAAGTCAAGCTGACGGTGTGAAGAGCAAGGAGGAGAATCTCTCATTGCTCAGAAATCACAAGGCAGGCTTTGTGAGCACAGCTTTAGGCACAATAAGTACTAAAATTAATTCTTTAGAGGAGGAAGTCCTCTTTCTTTCCTCCTTTCTAAAAAGGCTGCTATGGGTTTTCATGCTCTGAATGTGCAACTTTTCTGGTTTTCGTGACGTCTGAGTTCTGATAGCATGATTCCAATAGCAAGGGCATCAGGAATAACTGTATTTTGCCAGGCCTGTGCTGACACACAAGAGCGGGATGCAAAGCTGTTGCTGGAAAGGATGACTGTACTGCATCACGTAATTCCCTTCTGGAGGCTGGCTGTGATGTTAAACTGCAAGGCTCAGAGAGGTGAGGAAGGATGCTGTGGGGATTAGTCATTAAGAGCAGTACCAGGGAGAGCGGTGACTGCTAAGCCAGTCCTTGCCTACCGGCTCTGTATAATCAGGACTGTCTGATAACACAGTCTTGCTGAGAACCTGCAGTTCCTCTGATTTCTCCACACTGTCTATTACAGCTGGATTCTCAGGTTGCAGAAAGTTAATGAAATCTGTCAATTTTGATGCCTGGAGAGACTCATATGCCTGATGAATACATCTGCTGGGAACTCAGAAAAGCTGAATTATGCTATTTATGGCTCAGCAAAGTTGACTTCATAGTCTTGGCCTGTCAGTCAGCCATGTGTCTCACAAACCAAAGAGACCCAAATAAGTTATATCTAGGGCACAGAGCCTTCCAGAGGGATCTTTCTTCTGTCCTATATTAGGAGATCAGGCTTTCAGAAAGCCAAAATTTTTGAAAGAGGGCAATGATCTGATCCCACGATGAGTTGCCTTGAGCTGGATGCACTCCCAGGTCAGAAAGGCAGCTACAAAGTCTATAGCTTTTATCAGATCTCAAACTCCTTCCTCCCTGATTGTGTCCTAAGTAGTTCACACTAGCCCAGAATCCATATATGAAGGAGTTTTTGAAAGGACAGACAATATCCTGCTGTGCAGGCGTCTGATTGCAGAGCTCAGAGGCCCAGCATTACATCCCCATTCTCAGAGCACATTAGGTTAGCAGTCACATCCAGCTATTGTTTTCAATAAATTCTCCCGTCTCTGCATTCATAACAACTCAATTGGAAGTTACACAATGAAGGCGAATCACTGGGGATGGGCAGTTATTACAAATGGGCACTGAGAAGTACGGTGATTTCATCAGTGTAAATTGCTCATTTATCTGTGTTGACTTCGTAAATGGAAATTACTAGATTAGGATGAAACATGGTAGTTATTCCATCCTATATTTATAATTTATTTTTCTTTTGTCTTAGTCACACAACAGAGATCAATAGGACACTAGTTTCCGATGAATTTCAGTATCCCTCAAATGACACAATTCTAAGATCATTTTACTTCTCTATGTCTGTCAATACAACCCAGTTTATTAGAAACTCCTTGAATTTTTTGTTACAGCCACAGTGAGGCTTGTATATTCTGAAATTCTTTACTTTTTGCTTCCCAGCTTGAAGCACAAAGTAAGCAACAGCTCCTGCCACAAAACTGAAACCGGTTGCTACCTCCCAGCTCACAATCAGAGATCTCATCCATGAGTAAATTGCTTCCTGACTCTGCAGCACGTGTCTGTCAGAACAGGGACCCAAATTCTTGCCTTAGGATGGGGCTTTAGTCACAAGACCAGCCCATCCAGTAGCTTCATTTCCATCCTGTGCAGGGAGAAGCATCAGGAGGATGACCTCCCCTCAGCTTATTTGTGACATATCTGTCCAAATCTCTCTATACAAAATACAGGAGTCTGCCTGCTGGTGCAGATTTGTGTGACCTGAATTTACGGCTTGGCTGTCAAATTAATTGAAGCCTTCCTGTGAAAACTGGGAATTTTTTTCATTTCTTTGCAACAGCCAGTCAGGAAATGAGAATGGCATCATTGACCTAACACTGTTAAAAGAAAAGAGAAGCCAGACTGAGTTAACTTCATGATTTTCATCTTCAAAGTGAATGAAGATTTACCTTATACTCAGGCACCACACACGCCACTCCCTATTCTGTGTTGGAATTACAGAAAAAGAATTCTGGCTGTTTTCCAAAAGGGACAGACAGTGCATGGAGCCCATCACTCCAGAAGGTTCTGTGCACTTCACAGACACTGTTATGTATCCTGAGCTGTGGTCATAAGCCTCCCATTCAAGCCCTACTCCTGTGTCTCTGGACGCTGCTAAGGCCCAGATTTTGCATTTGGACATTTCTAGCTGGGGTGCTGAGATAACAACAGTGAGAGCAAGCACCAGACCAGGCATCTGCAGTTCATTTCTCTGCTGAGCACTTGAATCTCATTATAAATTGTGGAGAAAGCGACACTAAAGCACTCTGAAAAGCATCTGATCAGGTATCCATGAAGTTTTGCTTTCTGAAATACATACACAGTTGCAAAAATATTTTATGTATTAAATTAGGAAACTATGGTGGAGGTTTGGTTCACCAAGCTGATTTAGAAGCAGGGCACAGAGAACCTTAAGCAAGACTTTAAGAGACAGATTTTTAAAGCATTTTGGTCTTCAAAAGATAATAATAAAAGCCAGGAGGTCCCCTGAGACTTTCGAAGTCTCCTGATTAACACTGAAATGAATGTGATGTTTAAGACTTAGGTCTTTAAGACTTGACCAATAGGAGTCATGCTATTGACTGGGGTGACTTGTGTGCTAGACACTTTCCCCCTTTTGAGCTTCATTTTCTCATCTATAAAATAAGAATAATTAACGTTCCTTTCATCCACCTTGGGATCTTTTGTCTGTTTTTGCTGTGATCCTGTAAGAAACACTTGGGACAAAGAATGACTTAAATATATGTTTAATGACCTATTGAACCAGAGGAAGTAAGGTGTCTAAAACACAAAAGCCAGGATTCATTAAATCCTGATAGAAAAAAGATGACCTTCAGAAAACCATCAATATTTAAATCAGCAACGGAAAAACTGAAGATCAACTCAAAAAGTTTAATGAAAATTCAAATTATTTCTCTTTTTTTTTGACAGCTGCATGTGATGTTATTGCATTTCATTAGCAGGATTACAGATAGCATTTCAGATGAGTAACATAATAAAAGAAAAGGCAGCAATTCTATTGAGATGCAGCTTGAAGCAGAACTGTCCCTCTCTGCTCTCTGGGATATTGTTCCCAGCTGAGATTTACAGGGCTCTAACAATGCATCACAAATGACATTCTATGTAAACAATTGGAGAACAAATGTGAGATGCTATTTAAATGCCTCATTAAGAAAAGGAAATTTCATAGTTAGATTCTTTGCTTTTCTTGACTTTGCAGTAGATTTAATTGACAGATCTAGATGAAAAACATCAAAATTTGTTTACCAGAATTGCCTGTTATTATTTACAATGTGTCTTATATTACTGCCTATGGCTCAACTGAGAAAATTATAGTAGAAGGCCCTATAGAAGTAATCCAGGCCCTAGAGAATATCCAGTCTTAGGGAAAAATGAGGAATTAAAACCTACTGAACTGTTAATAGAAGATGCCAAAGTAGTTTTGGGTTTTAAACTGCTCCGACATCAATTTAAACTCAGATATTAATGTTTTTTGTCCAACGAAGAGACTCATTTCCAGTGTTAACCTGTTGTTCACCAGCGGACTTGTGGGCTTAATGTTCAGTCAAGGACCTCGAGATGCTGAAAGCCCCACTGGGCCTTCATTGGTGTGAAAAGAATCTCATGTCCATTTATAAGACAGATGTCTGTTGATTAAGGCAGGGTCAAGGTCACCTGAGGCTTTAAATGTGTTCTGCATCTACATCAGGTTTTTAATAGGAATCCCTGTACTTTTGAACACCTAAGTTGGCACCTTGCCAGAGTGAGAGAAACCTTCCTCCTTGAAAAACCTGTGAGAACACGGGAAATAAATGACAAGTTCTATGGTGCTAGACAGGCTAGAGAAGACGCAGCAGCTTCAGCTTCTAAGTTCAGACTTTCCCCCAGGTCTTCTTTGCCTCATGGATTCACTGGATGTGCTTCTGCAGCCTCTGGCCTCCTCAGGGCCAAGAGCTGTGACATAACAAGTAGCTGCAATCCCAGGAGTAGGGTCAGATGAGCACAAGACCAAGGGGGGCTGTTCAGATCTGTGTGTGAAGGATCTCACCTTGTGATAGTGGTTTGTTTTGCGTTTGTTTACATGCAAGCCCTCTCTCATATTTATAGACTATTTCTTTTTTTATTTTCCTATTTGGGCATGGGGGGAAAAAACCCTAAGAATAACCAAAATAAGAAAGCTTTCAAACAAATTTTGGTATTTGCAACTGTTCCAAGTTAATGAAAGCAATGCATCAAAGACAAGAAGGTGAACAAATGATTCACAGTAAAAATAATGTAGCATAGTTTTGCCTCTTTCTAAATCGTCCCCAAGTTGCAATGATATTGAATACATTTGCTGTTGAAAATTACTCACCACTGAAACAAATGATGTGTGAGTTATACTGGAACAATGTATGTTGCTCAGGTTTAAATGCCTACTAGTGGAAGGCAATATTTTTTTATGTTCTGCCATTAGACCGCAAGTTCAGAGTGCACAAATTGTCTGGGTGAGCTGCGTCTATAACATTTACAGGCGGGAAGCAGTAGAGGTGTTCAAAGGCCACGAAGCGTTTGCCATATAAACTGGGATGAAACGTCATCCCTCAAATAGCAGAACGAGTACTCAGCAAGAAGTATCACCACGATCAAGTCCCTCGTGGGCTGTGTCTGGGAAGCCGTGGAAAAGCACTTTGCTCATCAGCTTTCAGGTTGGGAAAGGCCTCTGAGATCATTGTGCCCAACCTTTGACTGATCACCACCTTGTCAACTAGTCCATAGCACTGAGTGCCATGTTGCTGTTTCTTGAACACCTCCAGGGGCGCTGACTCCACCACCTTCCTGGGCAGTCCATTCCAATGTTTAGAACCCTTTCCATGAAGAAATTCCTCCTGATGTCCAGCATGAACCTCCCCTCGCTCAGCTTGAGGATATGTCCTCTCATCCTATCACTGGTTGCCTGGGAGAAGAGCCTGACCCCCACCTTGCTACCACCTGTTTCAGGGAGTTGTAAAGAGTGATAAGGTCCCCTCGAGCCTCATAGTAGTGCTTCTGAGGCACAAAAGCCTTTTCACAACCTAAGTAAACTGGTGGGATAGGATAATTAAACCAGCCTTAATAAACTTCTCCCAGGAAGTACATGGGAACATGACAGCCTCTGGCTCACATGCTAGTGTCTGATGTGCTGCCAGAGCAGGGCAGATCTCTGCTGCCTTTTTCTCACTGCTCCCAGAGAAATTACAGTTTAGCCCTGTTCTTAGTGGGGATTAATTTTCAGTGTGGTGAATTTACCAACGAATTTATGAGAAGTTAATTTGTACTAAGGACGAAATCGAGTCAATTCAAATGTGTTCAGTTAATTGTTGATGGCATTGGTGTGGCCGTTAGGTACAAAACCCACATTGCTTTGGGGGTCAGCGAGGGAAAGCATCCTGATTAGCTTAGTGGCTGGAGAGAGCACTATCCCCTGGATAGTCAATATTGAAAGAAAATTATACTTAATTAGCATACTTTATTAGCTAATTGACCATGGAATGCTTTTAAAGAAACAGCTAGAGCCTGGGGTAGGACTCTGCCCAGTACATCAGCAAGGAAGGCACAAACGAGCTTCTGAGCCATCTTTCCTGTGTCAGCTGTGATTGTTGGACCACTGTGTACTTTCTGATGCTGGAATATAAAACCAGCAGGGCCCCAATCCTGCTGCAACGTGTGTTGGCACCAGACTGCATTCAGGCAGCATGCAAACAGCACTGGTTTGAAACACTGACCTCTCCAGTTCTCTGCTCTCTGTCCCTCTTGCAGATCTGTGGAAAGCTGCTACCTAAATGTACTCAGCAATACTGCTGATTGCGGCAGTCCCCACACCAGAGCTTTCTGAAGTGAGGGAGCAGTGACCTGTGCTATCAGTGTCCTGAAGCACAGCATATCTGTGACACTGTGAGGCACAGCACTGCTTGTTCTCTCAGAACCTGGCACGGGATGAGCACGAACAAAGGTTTTAAAAGGAACAACATTGTAAAACAGGCCTCGATATCTTACTGCTCGTGTTTCCTGAGACCACGAGGGTGGACACATACCTGTGTTTAAATGCTCTGCTTTGCTGCCAGTGAAAACCTTGTCTGGACTGGCTGCTCGTCACCAGCAGACATAGTTGAGCATTTATGGATTGAGATAGACAGCAACTGATTCCATAAGCAGCCAAATATTAAGCTGTGTTTTTAAAAATCCCATGTCAAATTATGGACAAGAAGATAGGGAAGGAAGGATATTTTTCGTCCCTGAAGCACGTACTTAGTTTGGCAAAATTAAGTTCCTTAATGTGCAGTTTCTCAGGTTTGTGTTGCCCTTCGTGAGAAGGCTTCACTGATAAAGCTTATATTTAGGAAGAGAATCCCGCTCGAGTTCTCACATCCCCCTGATACCTGAACAATTATCTTTGTTACCCTTTCCAGACTTGTGGAGGTGGGAGAATCAAAGGCAAAGATAACTACCAGAATACAGATCCTCACTTGGCATAAATTACTAATCTCTCTTTTAATCTGGGCTGGCATTTCAGAGCCAGAAAAGAACTGTCTGCAAATGCAAAGCAAACCAAGCACTGTTACAGTGCACGGGTGACAGACACAGCCCTCCCTGGGGGTCCCTGGTCAAAAGACTCCCCGAGCCCATTAGGCAGAGCCCAGCTGCACTGACCACCCCCTGCCACCTTGCAGTGTGTGACTGTGTCACAGGGGCAGCCAGGGCTGGGTGAGGGGGGCCAGCCCTGCGGTGACACTGCCCCATGGGGTCACACTGCTGTCCTGGCCAGCCCTGCGCAGCACCACGCGCTCAGCACCTCCTCACCTCCCTGCACTGAGGAAGGGCAGTCTCCCCTGGGAAAGTTCCTTCCAGCTCCAGGCTTGTCAGAGTACCTATTTTCTTGTTTCTCTGTATTCTGGTCTGTGGTTGTTACTAATGAAATAAAAGGTGAGCCTCATTCCCTTTCCCTTCCTTTGCCCACGCACATTAATTTAAATGCAAATTCACACAGAAAGATCAAAATTAATTATGCTTTCTGCAGCAGGCTACATGGAAAATGGAAATGCACAGAGCTGGCTTTTCCCTGTTCTCATTTTTTTTTTGGAAGTGCAAAGGAAAAACAATGTACCAAAAATATTAACATATGCATCTAAATATTGCATGCTTGCTTGCTTTTTTATCCTGATGCTTTTGCTTGTCTGAATTTCCACAGTTGCTTTCAGTTGCAGACTCTTTCAGAGGAATATTGAAAGGTTAATGTGTTAGTGACATAAATTGACATCCAAATGACAAATAATATTCTGTTTACCACTAATAAGAATCAATCTCCATTAAGAAAAATGATGCCGACTCTTAAGAAATTTGTCCATTATTTCCTGATCAGAATATAGCCGAAGTATGAGGCTTTAAATTTCTTTTTCAGTGGGGGGAAAAAAAGGCATGGGGGGAGTGTTCTGTTCCTCAACAAGTTCAGGCCTTTATGTAAGTTTTTTTAATGAAAATGCAGTCAAGTAAATTTGTGACTCAAGGTGCAGTGTAGAGTCCCACGGGCTGGAGCTTCACATCTGGGCACAGTCACAGCAGCTGAACTGCTCTCAGGAGCCAACATATGCACAGGGCTATCCTTTTTTTGCCAGATCCTGGGCAAGAAAGGCAAAATTCTGACACTTCTTTAAAGGGGAATGGGTGCAGGCATTGTGTGCATTGTGCTATAGAGACACTAGGTGTGCTCTGAGAAACCTTCTGGGTCAGTCTCTGAGAGGCTTCAGTGGAGCTGCCAGGGTGACAGTTACATGACTTCATGGAGGAAAAATGGATGGTCACAGATTTTAAACACTTAAGGCCAATGGGAATGATCAAATGAATAGCTAAACCAGAAGCATTTAGCCAGATATTTAGTCAGGCTGGGGTTTGCTTGCTTAGTAGTCTGTGGGAAGTGCATGCTGTCCTGCCTCTGTGCTGGACCCTGTCCTTAGCACTGCTGGTCTTAGCCAGTGTGTCTGGAGACATCAGTTCAGCCAGCTCACTGCCTGCTCTCCCTCAGCAAGCAGCGTGGTTGTAGCTTGATGAATTCACGCATTGCAAAAAACAGAAGAAACAAATGGATCCTTATGATCAAATAGCTCATTTTTCAAATTCCACATGCCATTAAGAAAGTGCTTTTTTGTGTCCCCATAGCAACTAGAGTTCAAGGTGCCTTTGTAAAATACATGGCCAGAGATCTTCCCTGGAAAGCTTACAACAAATCAGAGAAAATACTCAGAGAAAAAAGCTGACAAAAAAAAGGGATTTATCCCCAGCTATGGAGCCATTAAAAACAACATCTATTTCAGTACTCTGCTGATATTTTACTGAACAGGGCACACTGGATCTGCTCTTTCCACTAACTTCCCATAAAAACATGGATCTAGGTCAAGATCTGCTCCCGCTCTTTACATATTCTTGTACACCCTCTCAGAGGTCCTTCTACCAGGAAAACACAGCCTAGCTGAATGACTCCAGATCCAGAAAGTGCCCTCCCAAGGTCAGCCCTGTGCCCTAAACACTTAGCAAGAGATGGAGGCAGCACACAGTTGGTAGCCTGACCCTTGTGAGCCCTGCTGGGCTCAGGAGCTCAGTCTGGTGTCAGCTGAGCAGTACCTGGAGGGGGCCTGGCCAGAGCTGGCCTCTGCGCTAGCCCTCGGAAATAGACCCAGGTGACTGTGCTGGCACTTAGTGTGTCAAAGCAGCAAAACATCTCTTGGCCTGCAGCCAAAGAGGGACTTTTGAGAGGGGCCATACGAAGAGATGCTGTGGCCCTGATTGCCCCAGGCTTGCTGCTGAGAGCTGCAATTCTTCAAGTGGGCCGGTTGTTCAGATTGCAGCTCTCACTGGCTGCCATTTATTACAGTGGAGGCAAGCACAGTAAGTAATCACTTCAGGTGCTTTCTTTCTTGATCTTGTGGCCGAGTTCAGCTTTAGTGTGGTTTCTTTGGTGTGCTTTGCTTTCTGCCATCATGCTCAGAAATCACTCAAGTGCAATGTTAGCACAATAAATCACACAGCCCTTTTTTCCAAACAAAAGCAGAAAGCAATATCTTCGAGTCATTTCAGCATCCTGCTTTTCCTGCTGTCAGCTCAGTGAAGCAAGGGTATGCAAACTTCAGCCTGCAAAGGCTGTGGTTGCTAGCATGGTGATATCTCTATCTTTGTTTTCTCAGAAGTGTTCCTGGGAACACTCAGACACTCCTGCTGGAACCAAGGGAGACAACACTACGGCTACTGTCTAAGGTCACAGACATGGGACAACTGTATTTGTTCAGTTTACTTGTCAAGGAAAGACCTCAGCAAGTTTTAAGATAATCTGCCTGTCTCTATATATTATGCACAAACCCAGCATCCCCACACATACTAACATGTGAGTCTTTCCTAGCAAACTCTTCCTATTGCTACATGGATATCAAAACTGCCATCTGGTTAAGGCCGTGGAATGCATTTCAGCTGTGCTCAGTTCACATGAGCAAGTGCTGTTACACTTCTCAGCTCATGTGCAACATTTTTGTGATCAGATAAAGGAGGTTGGTGCCGCAGTGGTTCATTGGAATTTCCACTATTTCTGCAAATTTAAATAACATGCTGCTGATGATTGATTATAGTAATTTTGTTGTTCATATCACCCTATTCATATCACAGCAGGTATTGCTTGTAATTATTAAGGCTATTTGTTATTAGAGATGCACGGGTGGTGAAATACAATAAGAAGCAAACAATTTAACTGGTAATAAAATTAGCTGATGATGGAAAGTCAATCTGCTAATTATCTCCAAATTGTGTCTGTCAGCTGTGTTTTACATTTCTTAGACTCCTCGCTCCCCAGTGGAATAGTTTTTGCAGGTCTGCATTCTAAGGAACACAGCGAATTCCCCAGCAAGAGAGGTCTTCATCATGTTACACCTTTGTTCTCATACAGGCTCATGTAACTCCATAAATACTTTGTGACAACGGGGCATTTGATTGTGCAATCTACTGCAGAGCAGACAGTGCGCTAATTTTTTTGTAGAAGATTCTTTATGAAACTTAATAAAAATTAGGTCGATTCCTTCAATTTCATAACTATTGAAAAGTACCAAGTATTCAGATTTCTTAGTTGTTAAATTTTCAAAACATCTTGTGATATTTAAGTGGTGGAGCACACATTAAGGTCAATTTGAATCATGTGGGTAGAGTACCTTTGGACACTGTTAAAGCTGCACAGGGGCTTTTCTAACTGTCCTTGGTTGCTGGGGTTGTCAGCTGATTCATTTGCTGGGATTCTAGTATACGGGCAGTGAAAAAACAAACCATGTGGGCAGCAGGACCAGTGGAACTTGGTTTTCTGTGCATTTTTGCACAGTGGTATTGGCAGCTGGGCATGGCACTGAGGCTGTCATTTTAGCTGGTATTTGTATGGTTGTTTGACGGCACTACATCTCCTTTTTATAGCCAGTATTAATAGGTAATTCCATAGTTGGCTATGGGAAAATTAAAGGTGGCTGTCGGTTTTTATGTGTCCTGTCAGTTTGCTTGTATTTTAATTTCTGTTTTAAATATGGACAGGTACAACAACTAACCCATCCAAAATTAAATATTTTTCCTCATATCCATTTTTTAAAAGAGATTATTAAAAGTAAACATTGAGTTTCTTTCCAAGCAAATATCCTGTGTGGAAAAATTATGATGCCTTAAACATAATAGAATTAAAATATTCTAAGTTTTTTTTTAATAAATGTATGGATTTTTTTAACTCAAAGTTGGAACAAATTCCTGATAGAGAAGATGGAATATGGTCAAAGACTTAAAACCTGTCATAATTGCTTACACTTCCAGATTAATGGAAGCCTGTACACACAGAAATAACTTTGCCTGAATCATAACAGAGCAACTCATAGAATTGTAGAACAGTTTGGGTTGAAATGGGTAATCAGAGATCGTCTAGTCCAGCCCCCCGGCATGGGCAGGGACATCTTCAACTGGATCAGGTTGCTCAGTGAAGAAGAATGAAGCTGATATCACTTAAATTCAAGGAGTTTGTGAGTAACTTTTCATCTGAGGAATGGGCAAAGCTTCCAGGTGCCTACACGTCTGCAGTTGGAGGGTGACCCTGTTGGAGTCTGAGGCAAACATCTCCTTCCAGGAGAGTAGAAATAATCAAATAGAGATGGAAAACTAGGAAGACATTTCAGTAGCTCTCCAATGATGCTGTGAAGAGAGGAACTAAAGCTGTTTTACATAATTGCTAGAAATTTAATAGATGTGGAGGAACCAGAATATTGACTAAATATTAGAGGATGTAATATTGGCTAAATAGACCTGTGGTTTGAACCATCATGGCCACTCTTATTTTCTGGACAGGCTATAGCTGCTTTTCCAAGTCAAAGCCAGTCTGGAATATATAAGTGAGCTGAAATGTTATTTTTACAACTTTGTTCCAAGTGTGAAATACATATCCAAACCCATAAACCTTGCATAAGGGAGCTGAACAGCTCTGCTAACCACAAGGATTATACAGAGACTGTGACCTGCTGTGGCTGAGCTCTGGCAGAGCTCAATGGCAGAAAGTAAATATTTATACACGCCTGATCTTAGATGCAACAGGAGTTACAAGATAAACTTCAGTCACCCATGGTCTTGGATTGCCATTAATCTCCACAGGAGGCAGCAATGGAAAATGCTAATAAGAAAAAACTGGGAATTAAACCCTGCTAAAAAACCCCCAAAACAACCCTGCAAAAGAGAAACCCTTCATGGAAGCAAGGGGAGCTCTGCCAGGTGTGGGAGTGCAGAGAGGCCTTCAAGTGCTGCACACAGCTGCAGCTGTGCCTCTGCCTTTAGCGAGTGCGTGTTTACCCTGCCGGGGGGCAGGACTCTGCACAAGCATAAGCACAAGCACTTCTGAACTCCTGCTGATGCCAGGTGAAGCTGCTCTGTCAGACAGCACCGGCTCTGGGGATCCAAGAGAGCCATCAACCCCTCACTCTGACAGGCAGTAGCAAGAATCAGTCCCTCAGCTTGGCTTCTTTTCACTATTTAAAGAAAAGAGAGCTTTCCTGCTACAGGAATGAGAGGAACATGTGTCTGGATTGGAATAGCTTTCCACAGTGCCAAACAGAAATCCAGAGCTGTTCTAGCGAGATTTTTGGAGGATCCCTGTGGAAAATAGTCACTGGAGGAAGGCAAATAAGTGGTGACAGGTGGGGCCAGGGTCCCCTTGGCTGACTGCTACCAAGTGGTGAGAAGGATGCCTAGAAATGTGTGAGATTTCCTATCTGAAATGAGTCTTATCAAGCTGGGAGAGCAGACTCTGTGTAGGGTTACGCTTCTCCCCAGGAAGCAATGCTGGTTTCTGCAGGACCCTGGACAGCTAACACTTGGGAAGAGCCTTGCTAAAATCTGCTGACAGTAGAGACTGAAAGTGGGAAACTTTGGTGTTCTCACTCAAACCAACATAGAAATGTGTTTGGACTTTGCTCCCAACTCTGTTTAGCATTTCCACTTGATATTAGCTAGTGGCCCCCCACCAACAGTAAGAGCAGGGAAGGAACAGCTGATTCCAGGTCCTTCCAGAAGAATACACACAGCACTCCAAGCATGGCCTGGAAACCAGAGACACACTGATAACAAGGTCACTGCAGACGAGCAGCAGCAAAGACACACTTCCATCTGTTTAAATCTTTGAGTGTGTTTGAACATAATGGTGTACTGAGGCTAAAGGACTGTAAATGTGGGATGACGTGCTTAAACGCACAACCTCTGTTTGCCCTTGTGAAGATTATGAGCCATACCTAAAAGAGCATTGCCACAGGATCAGGTAAATTGACTTTTATTGAAACATACTGTAATATGAAGGGGGGAGCTGGAAGGAAGATTCCAATTTAACACAAACACATTGCATTTCAGCTTCCCAAATAACTATTGATATCTGCTGTCCTGGAGCAAATCATATCTTCCTTGACAAGTCAGACAGCTGCTCCTTCTCTATCTTCCCTTTGTTATCTTTAATAGCCATGGATTGTTGTGGTACCTTGAAAAAAATGTTTGCAACTTACTTGATGGATGTGTCACCTCCTGCTATTAGCCCTGGTTCATGGGTTCATCTAATGCCTGTTCTTGCCTACAAAAGTCAGACCAAGTACTTTTGAAATGAGAGTATGGTGGGTGTCACTGCACAGTGCACACCATGTACAGCTCCCTTTCCCTCCAGCTGGAAGCTGGTGGAGTGAACAAGTTCTCCTGATCATCCTGAAATAAGTTAGTTAGAAGCAACCTCCAGAGCTCATCTGGTCCAGGTTCCTGCTCAGAGCAGGGCCAACTTTCAAGTCCTATAAGACTGTTCAAGGTCATCCCCAGATGAGGCCTGACTATCTCCAGGGAAGGAGATCCACAGCTTCTTGGGGCAAATGTTCCCACGTTTGATCACAGTCATTGTGAACATTTTTTTCCATTTTAAAGGTATGGTAATATTTGTACCTTAAATACAGGTTCACTAAGAGTTGTAAGATATGTCTAAAAAAATCTGACCAATTTTACCCAGGCTTTGAATTAAAAAGACAAAGCAAATCTCCTTCAGGCTATCGACTATCCTCAGGTGTATCAAAAGAAATAAAGACAAATGTGATAGAAATGGTTGGGGGTGGTGATACTGCAGCAGTTTCCTCACTTTCCTCTGACAATCTTTGCTTCCCCTAAATCTCAGTCAACACCATGGGCGGTGGAAGGTCTCTGACACTGCTTCAGGTCAGCCCAAAAATGTCCTAGGTCAGCCCTAAAAACCTTGAACAGCAAACTGAAGAGTGTGCATGGGTTAAGCAAAGTTACTTGTCCTTGTGATGCGAAGGAGGAGTGTTTATATTGTCCGTTCAGCAGCACAGCTGCAGAAGCACAGCCTTCTGCATAGAGGAACTACAAAGAGCTGGCCAAATTAACCACTTGAGCAGCCATGATCCCCTCTGCCACGTCTTTGGCTATTACCAGCTTACTCTGACACCAAGGGAAACAAATGCAGCTGGAGACCTGT
Source organism: Eulacestoma nigropectus (assembly GCA_013397775.1). Classification (NCBI taxonomy): domain Eukaryota; kingdom Metazoa; phylum Chordata; class Aves; order Passeriformes; genus Eulacestoma; species Eulacestoma nigropectus. The sequence goes on from VZTE01000262.1 coordinate 3,826,779, forward strand.
TTGACCAACCTGACAGGTCTCTGTTCAAAATCATCTGCTAACCACAAGGATTATACGGAGACTGTGACCTGCTGTGGCTGAGCTCTGGCAGAGCTCAATGGCAGAAAGTAAATATTTATACACGCCTGATCTTAGATGCAACAGGAGTGACAAGATAAACTTTGGTCATCCATGGTCTTGGATTGCCGTTAGGGAGAATCCAATAACAACTGCCAACTGCTATTGTGCATTTTGGAATGGCCTTTAAACCAGAGCATTTAAAAATCTAATTCTAGGAAACATCCTTAAGTTGAGGGTATCAAGGAAATCATAACTATCCCACTATTAGCTACCCATGTGCTTCCACTTTCTGTGTCTCTATTTCCCTGATTAATCTGTAATTGAGAACTAATACAAGCTGCACATCCCTAGTCAGGTTTTATATCCCTAAATGGGAAACACAAAGTCCTTTGGACCAGACTATAGTATAGGCATAATTTTGGAAGGAGGGGCAAGACTGATGCATTTAGTACTGAGTTTTGGCAAATATTGTGATAAACAGAATCCTCCTTATATTTCCCAGAGCTGCACACACAAGTTGTGCTGACAGAGTGCTCAGCATTGACATTGGCCTTCCAACACTAAAATGGGGAGAAGGGACTTATGCTCTAATGTGTGTATTCTGTGCTTCTCCCAGCTCTCCTGTATTCTCCTTGCATAGCTAAGACTGAAAGAGAGGTGTTTTTTTATCCCATCTCACTTTTGTAGCTATCAGCTGAAAAAAAACCCCCAAACCTAACAGAAATTTAGCTTTTCTATCATGAAATTAACAGCCACGCTTTGTGATTGGAACAGGTCCCCAGTGGTACCCGTCCCGTGTTGGCCTGCAACTGGAACGCAGTGAGTACTCATATGGCTGAATACAGCCACCTATCGTATTACTAATCCTCTGGCAGGTTCTCCTCCTCACAATATTGCTCTCTCTATAATAGTCTTATTGGGTGAACTGTTAGTACATTCTCATTAACTGACATCAATTATTAACTTATTAGTTTTCTCATTAATAAAGAAACCTAATGGTTTTCATAACCACTGAGTAGAAATGTTCCAGAATACAGTGTGTGATCAAACAATGAAGACAAGGCAGTTTCAAGCCCATTTACTCTCTTCCCTCTCTGCATTACCTGTTTGAATACTTGCTCACTGCCTCACCAGAAGATGCAGCTGGCTTCAGGAAGCAACCTCTGTGTCAGTCCTCAAGTTCTTGGTGGACATAGCAGTGGAAGATAAAGCTGCCAGAAGCTGTTCGGTGTTTGGTCTGTAGATGTGTAGAATTGCAAAGCCATAGAAGATGAGGGCTGAGTACCTGATGGAATTTAACACCCTCACTGATGTAAACAGTCGACAAATGTATATAGAAAGGGAGACCATACATAAGGAAAAGAGCAAAGAGGTGTTGCAGCCATGGCAACATCCTATGCCAGTGGCTGTTGGAGTTTTCCAATACGCAGCTCACTGCCTCCATAAAAAAAATAGAGAACCATCTATTGACACTTCATATCTCTGCCTGCACACTTTAGATCCATTAGGATCGGAGCAGATGCCTCAGAACACTGCAAACAGTAGTGTAATGCTCAGATACACCTGGTCTGCCTAGGTCAGACAGCTGGCAGAGAAATCTTGGATTGTGAGCCTTTGCCCAAGAAGTTGCATTCATCATCAGGTGCTGCCTGTTGTAAAACAGCCTGAGAATGCAAATGCTTCAGCAAAATATGTCAGTGAGGGAGACACTGCATAACACAGACTTTGCCATTAGTCTTGCAAGACAGGACAAGGAGTGCTCTGTGGAGCTGTCTGTGTGATTGCATGGTGTGCCCCTACTGGGCCGGATTAACAGAGACAGCGTCGTACAACTGCCACACATTGCTGCCTCGTGCTTCTGTTAAAACAGGAAGGGAATAACACTCATGAAAGAGCTCTAAGTTGCTAACCTGGAGAATAAGTACCAAGCCACCAAAGTAAATCAGAATCCGAGCTGGGCCCACAGCTGGGCAGCCTGTGTGTTATGCTGAGCCTCCGAGAGGGCACCCGTTGTTCCATCTCCTCTTCCATTTTTGTCATTGCAGACGGGCCCTTTTTGAAGGATTCCGTCAGCGTTCAAAGCCTTGCCGTCTCCTCCATCGTTACGCTGTATTTTACAGACCTGGGTCAGCAGGTCGGTTGGACCACAGTAAGTATGTCCTTGTAGCAGTCAACAGGATACATCTTAATGGACAATGTGTTTTGGCATCAAATTGCTTTAACTTCCTCAGCCTGTGCTTCCTTATGTAAAATAGTGTAATTAGTTTATCAGCACTCAAAACAGAATTAAATGGAGAGTGAGCCAAGTTATCAATATGCTAACTCTGACTTCCAATTAAAGATTAGAAGGGGAACATAAAAATATTGCCTGAGGAAAAAAAATCAATTTTAAAAAACAGTTTTAGCTTATCTTGGGCTCATATGCCTGTGCAGAACTGTAGCCAAGTACATTAATTTGCTGAAAGACTCTTCAGCTTTGAAAGTGGAAAGATATTACAAGGAAAAAATGGATTTATAGTAATCCTGTTACTAATGCAGGAAAATAATTGGATGGAAATACCTTACTCTTTGTTCAAGCAAAGAACAGTTCTGAGAGAGGCCAAGGATTCCAGGCAGAAGATGCCCAGCCAGGCTCAGGAGTCAAAATTTTGAATCTCCTTGTAAAACAAAAGCATTTGCCGTGACAACAATAGCTGTGTTATGCTGTAGGTAGACCTGGTTTGAATTTAGTTATTTTCCTGTAACCGTCTGTTGGAAGGTCAGGGTGCTGGGAGAGAGGCAGCACATTCCACCCAAATGGGGTGTAGGGAACTCTAACCTTACAGGCTCCTTTGGGAAAGTGAGAAGTAAAAGATTAAATTCTTTCACAGCCCAAAGACAGAAGACAGTATGAGGGTTTAAAAGGACAGTGATGAAATGGGAGAAGAAGAGACCTTTCCAATGTCTTGCAGCAGGCATGCGGAGGAGCTGAACATAGTCTTATGGTCACTCTGACCAAGCTTTTGCTGCAGTAAAGCACTAGCTGGAGTAACACACAGCCCACATCTGTACACTGGGTAATAAAATTTCCAATTTCTGCCGTGAGAAACCCGAGTAAGACAGAACTACAGTTTCTGAAAGCCATAAAAGCCATGATAAGACTACTCGTGGCAATGGAAGGCAAACCACCAGTTGCTTGCAATTCCTTTAATGAAGCAAATGAGTTTTTGCTAACTGGCATCATGGCTGTTGGCCAGATTATTAGATTCTTATCTCAGGCAGCCCACAGACCCCACCCTCCTCATGTGGGATGACTACAAGCCACTGTCCCTCCTTGGCTGTGCCTACAAGGATGGAGTTTGTGTCAGGTCTTTGAGCAGCTTGCAGGTGATAATCCCAGTACCTTTCTCCGATAGGTCACTATGGGCTAGGAAGCATTACTACAAGACTCTTGGAATGGATATGCTACTTTACAGTTCCTTATCTGTTGAAACGTACACTCAAGGTGAATGTTACTGCCAGAACTGCCTTTGGCTTGGGAAAAGTCAGCCTCTGAATCAGCTCTATAAGGCCACATATCCACCCCAACTGCTTGAGATCATGTGCATTTCTCCCTCTCCAGGAAAGCAGATAGCCCTGAGCAGCAAAAATTCTGGCATCTTTTAGTCCCTGTGAAGAAGAACATGACTTGTGTCCATCCTTCCCAGTTCGGACAGGACCCAAATCCGCAGGGGGTGACCAGCAGTTTACTTCAGTGGAGACAGAGCATTTCCCACCGTGTGACCTACCTGTTTGAGTAGAGGTCTGTGCATTTACTGAGGCTGAGGCTTTAACCCATCCTGATTAATGGCCTACTGGGGCCAGACTAATTAATGCTAGTCCCATTTCCTTCACGAATCCATCCCACCATCTCTCAACCATGGAATTTCTTTGCAAAGCAAAATTGTGATTACTGCAGCTTCCTGTTTGCTACAATTAAGTAATCTGCAAGAACTTTATTTATTCTCTCTTTTCCTGGTGGTTTATGTAGCCTAAGACAGTAACATAACTAAAGCTTAATATCCCATTATAAATACTGCAGTTATGACCAGAAGTAGGTACTGCAGGCAGTGGCATTTTTTTAATGATTTAATCTGCATGCAAAAAGTTGACTCTACGAGTTTCTGAATATTCATCTTATCCCATTCTACTCCACATTCTAAATTGTCGCCATTCTCAGTGGGAGAAATCTTCTTCCTAGCCACGTCATTTAAACAGTCAAGAGATTTTTATATTACAGCTAGTCTACAGCAATAGAGAAAAGGTTCACAGAAGGCTGTATTCTAACAACAGCAATTAGAAATGCATTTGTACACAGGATGTGTAGTTTTACTGCCGTTTTTACTGTGCTCCCATCCCCCTTGATGCTCTACCAGATTTACGCACACAGTGAGGGAGGCTTCTGATTTAAAGGTTTGACATTTAAATAAACAAGGCACAGAATGAAAATGTTCTTATCTCGTCAGCAAAATGATAGCTAAGGTACAAAGGGCCACATTCAGGTCTGGACTCCAAGAATAGATACAGAAGCACATGGAGGCACGTTGGTGCTGCAGAGGTCATTGCATTGGGCATGGATCTGTCTAGGGGAACACTAAGCACAGAGGTGGGTCTTCTGGGGCTCTGTCACCTCACTGGAGATCACACTTGAGGACCAAGGCCCCCGGTGCTGGGGATTTACACCAAGACAATGACTTGTGGTTTTTAAAAGGGGAAAGCAGTATTGACCTCCACCTCCTGGGAGCAGCACCCTTCCCAAACATGTTGTAAAATAAAAGGTGATGCTGCTCTCTGTTCCCAAACAAAGAGTCTGTGCATCAATAAGTCTGGGAAAATCAAGAAATTTCAGCTTCCATTTTGGAGCATGCACAGTCTCAGTATTTACAATACTCATCACACTCCACCTTGGCAGCTCAAGGGTTTGTTGTCTCCTGTTGTCTACTCAGTCCCTCTGCCAGAGGCTGATACCTTGTAGGAAGGATGTTTCCTCCTCTTCCTCAGCTTTCCTAAAACACTGTGACCAAAATATTTTTGGTGTTTTGTGCAATGAAAAGCCAGACTTCCCCAGGGCTCAGGTTACACCACAGCTCTGAGGTTGGCTGTCATCAACAAATCCTAGAGGCTGGGTTGCTCTGATGGAGGGAGGAGGAAAAACTGCGGTGAAGGATTTGTGACTCCCCTCCATTGGAACAATTATTTGTCAGTCTCTTTTGAAAAATGAGGTCCTTTTCTGGGATAAAAGTAGATATTCAACGTCAGCTGGCTCTTTTAGAAGGAAGGAGGCCCTCAAGGCTGATTTCCAGAATATAATTCAGGGACAAAACAAAACCTGTTCCTTACTATCATGAAATTTGTTAGAACTCTTGCTCTACTCTCCCTTCTTTTATATGAAACAAATATTACCTGAAACACATAATTTACTTCCGTGCAAGAAGGAAACCCTTCTCCTTACCAATTTCTTTACCCTGCCTGGAGGGTATAGTTGAGGTTTGCTGACTGATGCTGCAGAGATACTAATGGGAGCTGAGTTTATAGATTTGTTCTATATGGCCCTGTAAAGATTTTACCCCTAGGGATGTTTGAAATTCCCACCGCTGGAGTGATGGCTTTTATTTTTAATCTCTGCAATTTTGGGCCTAAGCATGTTTGACAGACACTTCTTTTTACATAACTGCAATGTGGCATGGTGACTTTTTGAAACATGGCTGGTGTTTTACTGCTAAGAATACATGCTGCTGCTGTAATGAAAAGAAGAAAAAACAGAAAAAATTCCATTTTTCCTGCTCGAATTCACACTGCTGCTAAAACTTTCCTTATTTGAGCAATGATTGCAATTTCTGATTTATCAGCTTCTGTTGTCCTGTTGCTACCTGGGCCAGCTACCAAAAGGATCCAAATAGAACTGAGAAAACAGCATAGAACTGTAAAAAAAAATATTATACCTCCAAGCCCGTGAATTTCAGACGATTAACCCTGAAACACAGTACTTCAGTAAATATTTTTTGTAACTGTGATTTAAAATTAGGGATTACTTAAGTACTTTGACTCCTGAGGGCCTTAAAATAGCAAGGCTGGCAGCAGAACTGCTCCATTTCAAATTTACCAATGAAAAAAGATTCTGCTAAATTTAGAAATGTAGAGACTAATACTTCTCTAAACCCAAGAGCATCGTTGAAGTCTGAAGATCCACATTTTTCACTAATTGATCTGTTCTCTCCTGGCTGGCAAGCAAATTTATCACCAAGTTAGACATTGTGGAAAATGAACAAGAAGCCAGGAAGGGATCTGTGTTTGAAGCTGTGTGGTTATGCATAGCAGCTGTACACAGTGGGGAAGGGCAATAAGGAGGTGCTGCTGATCTCTCAAGGGGAAGGCAGTGTTTTGGTCAGTGTGGTTCTCTCCTCTTACTGGCACAGTGCCTGCGCACCAGAGTTTTTCAGTCCTGTTGGTGAACAGGGAAGCAGCAGTTTGCTCTGTCTGGCACAGCTCAATCTGTTTGTCCTGTAAACGTGGAACAATCCCATGAAGTCTGTGGGATGATTGTGATAGGAAGCGATTTGTGTATTGATGGGTTTGGAAAAAAAGCAGCCAAACTGCTGCAGGCTCATTTTCTCCATCTTCTCTACACTGAGGTCAGATTTGGACTCTCCTTGAGGAACAGCTTAAGATATTTTCCTTAATTTGGGAACAGAAGAGACTTCAGTAAAGGTTTGTAACCTCTCAATGGGATGTAAAAGTACAGACAATTACAAGAAAAGGAAAAAGAGAGAATCTGAGGAGTTTGAAGGAGTGTGAGGATGGGAGTCCCAGCAAACTAGTGAGCCAGTGTAAAGATGATAAGTGTACAAAAATTCATATTATCATAGCTTAGGAAGGAATGTGAAGTCCAGGTAAGAGAGAGAGCTGAGGATCTGTTTGATGTATCAGAGAATGTCACTGAATGTGGTTCTCAGCAGATACATATCAGGGTTTGCATATTTTGTGGCCAATTCAGACAGAATTAGCTGTGGGAATAGGACCCTACAAATTGAATAACACGCTCAAGGAATTGTGGATACCTGAAAATCTTTGCAGAAGTGCCAAATAAACAGAACGTGTGATTCTGTGTGAACCTGTGCGTGGCTTAAGAACAGCTACAAAAAAGTGCCAAAGACAGAAGAATCCTCAAATGGTTTTTCATTGCTAAACCTCTTGGATCAATAGATAATTTGCTCATGGAACATGATCTGCAGGAAAAAAAAGAAGTCACTATTTCCTTGACAGCACCTTTTCCAACTACAATTATTTGTAATGCAGAGCACCTCTGTTTTACAGCTAACAGTTTGTACTTGGCAGAGGTTTCTGCTTGAACACATAGTAAGCATTGCTCTACCTTGGTACAGTTGGCCAAGTCTTGAGCTGATCCCAGTCAAAAGCTGTGAACTTTTAAAAACATTGTGACCTTTCACAAAGGCAAACTACACACACAAGATTGCTCTTATTTTTCATTTAATTAAGTCTAATATTTTTCAACCTCCAGGGTTATCAGGAGAGAACAGCTTGCATTTGCCTGATTTCTTGCCATGGTTTTATATTGTTTGTGCTTTTCCTTGGGCCACACGTACTTTTGGCTCTTTGTTACTGCCCAGTGGCAGCATGAAGTTTACAGATAAGGGAAGAGGAGACCTCTGAATCTGCCCAGCTGGCTGATTTGGATTCCTCAGATGCTGCTTCTAACGATGCAAACAGTGTTGCAATAATTTCTCTTGGTCTCAGCAACAAATGCCACTAGCTCATGATGAACCATGCCAGAGTGTCAATTTTTCAGTTGCCAAAGGGAATTAGGGAGCTACTAGAAAAATTAATTCTGAGGGTTCTAGTTACTGTTAAGCACAGCAAAGACTGAAAGACCTATGCCTAAGTGTTTATAGGAATGCCCTTGAGTTTTTACCACTTTGAGTGCAAAAAGAAGGTAGAGAGAATTCAGTAAACATAAATAAAACAAGGTGTTTCTTTCAGTTATACATAACTTTATGCTTAAACCCTCCCTGCTAATTAAGGAACAAAGAGCTGCTCGATGTACGATGCTGGTAAAGGTAGACACCTTCCTATTTGTATTCAGAGTAACTAAGGAGGTTGACATTTTGTCGATCTATGCAAATTTGAGAAGTTTTAGTCCCTCTAGAATGCATAAGCCTGGCACAATTATTTTGTATGGGGAATTTTGCCCAACCCCGTACAGGGTGTAAGGGGAGCACAGAGGAGAGTGAGCCATGGGGTTAACCAGTGTTCAGCAGACTGAACCAGAGACAGAACCAGTGTTTGAGAGGACCAGGTGCCCCTTTGCCCACCTTTGTCTGATGCCCTTGACAAGTCACTGAATTTCTCTGTATTTCATCTTCCAAAATACTGGCAAGAAAGTAACAGTATTTTCCACTTTGTGAAGTGCTTTGAGGCTTCTGGATGAAAAGCTCAGATGAGGTTATTTATAATAACCAGGTGTTAAAAAGCACAATTTTGTTTACATATCTGAGTAGCGGACAATAAATACACATTTTAAAATGATGCACATTACAAGGAAGATTTCAAAATGCTGTCAAAGACCTGTAAAGATCTGGGAGCAAATCTGATCTCACATTGGTGTTTGGTTACAAACAGGGCTTGAGTGCTTCACTGAATATGTATTGGTACAAACACATACAACATACATATATATGTGTGCATAAGAATAACGTTTGTTAATTTGCAACAATTTTCTGTTTTGAGTAAGAAACATGTAATGACTTGTCGTCTCAGGGAAGAATTTTGACCGTAGTATGAAGTGGTCTGGTGCCAAGGTTTCAGACAGCTCAGTCTTAGAAGAGACAGGAGGAAGCTGGGATTTCACCTCCCTTGTTCCACAGAGCATGCACAGGCCTGACTCAGGGACAAACAGAGTCCATCGCTGTTCACTCCCCAGCTCCTGAAACTGGCCTGAGTCAGCTGCAATTTGCCTATAAAATCCTACAGCAAAACCATCCTGTCTCTGGTATTTGCAGTAAATATTGAGCAGCAGCCTGAAATACTCATAGACACCAAGTCCCTGCAAAATCTGCGCAGACAGGGGAAGTTTCAGGTGCCTCTGCATGCACAATTTAAGTTTTGTAGAATGGATTAGCCAGTTCCATGAGAACTGGAACAAGAAGTAATTGAATATTCAAGCAGCTCTTAAGAACTCTATTACCTGATGCAAAATTGCTGCTGCTGTGGATTTTTGCAAACATGAAAATACTAAATTTTACAAAGGTGAAGGTTTAGAGATGGTGCTAAAATTATGCCATTATCATTCCCAGGTAACTGTATGGCCTTTAATGAGGGAACGAAGTGTATGAAGTAGAAATTAGACTAGAAATTAATAATGTTTCTTAATGATCATTAGCTCAAGAGTACTTAGGGCTGGGATTGTAAAAGGAGTCTAAGGTAGTTATACGCTAAGTTTAACGCGATCTGGGGACTTGGGAGGATTTAACTGCCTGTTTCTCTTGCATTTCTCTGAAATCCCAGCTGTGCTCTGTACACTCACACACAGCAATGGTCTGTCTGTCTGATAGCAGAAGATCCTCCTCTTTGTGCGGCACGTACCGTGTCAGTCTGACCTTGGCTCAGGACTGCAACTAGTGCCTTTGTCTCACATTTATCAGAGAAACTAAGCCCTGTCCATTTGATAATTTATATACTGCAGCTGCTTTTCCATCAGAGTTACCCAGGACATGCTTGAGCTGTTTTGTATCTCTTGCTGTGCTGAGGACTACAGACAGTGACCCAAAGTCACTGTCCTGGCTGGAGGTATTACCCTCATCCCATGCTCTCTGCTTCAGTCCAGACATCCCGTGGGCAGTGGAAGAGAAAACATCACAAGCAGCACTGGTGACTGGGAAACTGGCCCTACATGGCATGGAAAGAGCTGCAGGAAGGGATCAGTTTGGAAGAGGCTGTATGGCCTTTCCTCAGCTCTGCTGCTTGTCATAAATGAGATAATGTGAGACTATGCCAAAAGGCAACAAGATAGGCTGTGTTGTGTGATATTACAGAAAGGGCATGTCATAAACATTACAGAGAGGAATTAGCTGGTGTCCTCATGTGAAGATATAATATATGGGCTGTTCATTTATAAAGATTTGGTTGGACTTTTTCAGACTCCGTCCACTCCACCGCCTCTGTTTACAACTTCCTTTTGTCCTGTTCTGCCTTTTCCTGACCAGTACACATGATGCTTTAACTCACACCAAAATCCTTTCCATTCCCTTTAGCAGACCTGTTGGGACAATGTCAGGCACTGTCAGCTGCCCCTACCAGCCAGAAAATCCCTCCAATAACTTTAAAGAGCTCCTTTCACCTCTGCTGCATTCATACCTCTCTAAATATATCCTCTGCCTCACAAGGTCTGGGATTTGAATTCCTGACCTGGCTGTTACTCTGTTCAGCAAGGTGTTCCTGGTATGGTGAGCTGAATAGAGATAAAAGAAGCAGGTACAATCTGGCTCCTGCAAGATGAGATGCTTCGCTGATTTGCAGATTAGCTCTCCTGAATTGTTTCACCATTTGTTCCATCATCTCTTGGATAATGGAAACTTCTACTTTGCTCTCTTTTGGCATGTTTCGGATCTCAGTTTTGTTGTTTACATAGTAGATATTTCCACTTTAGGTGTTACTGAATCAGATTCCTGAGGACCTGATAACTGAGATGGTTAAAGAAGCTTGATTTCAGAACCCTGTACGGAGACCATGCTAGAGAGAGTTTTGATTCCAGAATACTTTCATTTAAGAGCACTTTCTCTATGCTACTGAGAGTAAGAGGTCTATAGAGCATATCATGTCAGACACTGGAGAGGAGAGAAGGAACGTAAGAGAACTGGACACTGTGCAAGATATGAAGTAGACTGTACAGATGTGGAAAAAAGAGGCAATCTCCTGTTTTCTCTCTTCAGGGAGTTAATGATGAGCTCAACAGTTAAATCCTATTGAGCTATGCTCATTTTTATAGAGACATGCTGCTCCTCCAGGAAAAGATAATTTTGCTATTATGGATCACCATATTTTGTTGCACCCGATATATCAAAATAATCTAGGCAGGACCACAAGATGGCAAAGAAAAAATAATTTTCTTTTAAATATTGGGGGTTTTTTTTGTTTTGCTTTTTTTTTCATTTATGAAAGATAAATCTGCTCCATGTTTTAAATGATCAGTTGTTTTTCCTTTTTTTAAAATAAAATGATATTTCTTTTGTTCAGAAACAACAAGCTACAATGTTATTATTTTCAGGACTTTGTTTAAAATGTGATTACTATTTTTGCAGAATATGTCAGCAGGAATTAGTAATTTTGAGCACCTATAAAAATGGTAGGTTGAACTGATCCTTGACACAACTAATACCTCCCCAAACCCAGCAATTAGTCAGCTACAGGATGACTATGAAGATACTAGGTAGGCTTAATTGCATATAATCATTGAGAATCAATAGCAAAAGACTGGTGCTTGCCCTTGATTGCCAGTGAGTAGAACCAATAATTGTAATGTTGTGTTAATTTAAGACTGCTTTCCCTTTCACCTGCTTGAACTCATGGGAATTTTTAGCAGTTTCTCTCCCTGCCTTTCTGGAACTCATTTTTCATTTATGACAAACTTAAATCAGTGGGCCAGAGAATTAGTGCAGCAGTCGCAGCACGGGAGATGCAACAGAAGGAAACAGTCTGAGACTTACCTAAACTAAACTAAACTACAACAAAAACTACAGCAAATTGAACCTCATCCTCTAAAACAGAATGTTACTGATCTTGACGATGTGCCAGCGTGACTCAGTTATGACAAAGGCAAATACAGTCCTGCCTGCCAGACAGTGCCCAGTTTGACTGCAAATCTCATGGCTGACCCTGCCTTCACATGGGTGATGTGACTGACTCACAGAGAAGACTGAACCCTGTCCCCAGCCTGTGAAGCACCCTGAGCATGCTGATGCTGCTCACCTCCCCTATCCCCAGCTCAAGAGCTACTGTCAGTGCTCTCAGCTGCTTCTCTGAATTGCACTGATGAACCCTGATGTCACAGGATTCAGTTGTCTTGTGTCCAGAGCTTTGGCTTTTAAAGAGAGACTGGAGTTCTTACTAAATCTTGAAACTCTCCTTCTCCTTTCAGCATCTGAAATCAGTCAGAGGGTAAGGGGGGAACACTTGGTGAAGTAACAAGGCACAACTTGATGCTAAGTCCTGCCAAACTCTTCCTGGCAGCTTTGTAATGTACTCGTGCCAAACACGTTGAAAGCTGGCAGTTGTGGATGTACTTTGTGGTATAGCTCATGGCAGAGAGGAAAAGCTACACTGGCTCATTCCAGGCTCCTCCCCTGAGCTGCCCAGACCATATTGTCTGCACCTCTGTCCCCTATACCACCATAGTCTAGATTTAGTGTGTTAGGTTTAAATAGCAGAGGCCATCCCTTACAGTTTGCAGAGTACCAAACCCAGTGGACTCACACAGGAAGAAATGCTAATAGGCTTTTGGCTGTGAGGTATTCCACAACAATGCATGCTCCTGGACTCCTAGGTTCAATATTGCACAAACACACACACACCTCTCTTGGGTTCATGCAGAGTCTAAATGGAGCATAGAAGTTATGATGTCACTTGGAACAAAACGGAATTTGACGTTCCCCTGGTAGAGAACACTTGAGTCTGTTGTTACTTTTGGAGACTGTCCTGCTATGAAAGGATTAAATTTCAAAAAGTTTCCCCCTGTAACAGAGGAAAAGGGAACCTAATTGCAGGATATTTCTGCAGGAAAACCTTTCTCTTTCAATGCTCTTCTGAAGACTGATTAGAAGAAGAGCCTGCTGGGGGGTCAAGTACTAGTTTTGAGAAAGATGGTCTAAAGTCAGTGTTGCTTCCTTAAGCCAGAGGTATTTATTCATTACAATTCTACAGCAGTGCCAATAGCCACCATGAAGCCAAATATCCCATCAGTCGTAGGTCTTTCTCCCTGAAGCAATGACAGGCACCTGAGTTACAATTTGTCAGTCCTTGTAAATGTGTAGGACTACACCACTTCCATTTTATTCTGGGATTCAGAATAAAATCCAGTGGGGACAGGTGATCAAATCTAGACCTCTCATCACTCTAATGTCATTTTACTTCTTCCAGCTACGTGTGGCTTAAGAATGTTCCCCAGCAAAAAGCAATACAGACTGTCCCAAACCAAAGTCATACCCTGAAATGGAGGGTGACTCATGTCATCTCCATGTCTCTGCCTTCTCTCCGTGCCCCTCCTCTCAGTTCTCTGTAGCTAGCAGGAGTGACAGTGGTGAGATGAAATGATTTCTTCTTGCTTTGTTTTCATCACAGTAGGGTAACTTACTTATCCAGTCTGCCCACCACAGGCTATTTCTGCTGGTGCTGGTGCTGGAGCACCACCCAGTCACTGAAAAAGAGCTCAAAGCACCATGCACCACGCAGGCTGGTCCTGCTCTTCCACCCACCATGAAATTTCAAGCAATGATAGCCTCCCTTCCAGATGACTCTGCTAGCAACCAGGATTCAAAGCTATGTTTGTTTCTGTCATGCTTGGTTGGCTTTTAACTGATTTACCACTTAATTGCAAAAAACACTGGCAGAAAGCAAGCTGCCTTCAGTTTCTTGGCCTTGATTTTCAGTGTTATTTAGATTCCAAATACGCATCTGATGGCACAGCCAAAAGTATAAAGAGGAGATAACTGTAATTTTGACCACCTTCCATGAAGCATTCCTGACTGGGTTAATGTTCTGCACAGAAACCTATCTCTCATTTCCTAGATGGATTTTACTCCTTTGCTAAAGAGACTGCAGAAGAAACCCCTAAGTGTCATTTTAAGTCCTGAAAATGAAGCCAAAAGTCATTTGAAGGATGAATAGGGGCTGTGGATAGGTATATTCTTTTTCTCACACCTTTCCTGATACAATTTTCTACTCTGCCACAGCTATTTTATTTTTCATTTCTAGTTTTTTCTAACAGAATACACCGGGCCTCTTCTCATATATCTGCTGTTTTACATTCGCCTCTCGACTATTTATGATCAAGTGGAAAGCAGGAAGAACTTCCGCCACCCGGTGGTTCAGTAAGTGACACTTGTGTGAATCATTTTCCTGGAGCATGAGAAACCAGAGAGGTGGAGATTGCATTTCCAGGGCTGAGGATGTTAACAGGGTGTCTGAGGCTGCCTGCCTGGTGTCAGTTTTTACCTATACCTGTTTGTCATTTTAGCAGCACTCTTAAGCCTGACCAAAAATGGGATCCCAGCTGCAATGGTCACTGCACCTGGTCACCATGGAGATGCAGGGTTTTCCCCAAACAGTTTGACATAAAGCCTGAACATAAGGTGGAATAATAAACACAGTGGGTAGTAACCCAAAGCCACGCTTCAGAGAGAAGACAAGACTTCAGGTGCCCCACTCCCAGTCTCCTTATAGCACTTTCCTGCTCTTGAGATGAGCAGCACCAGCACAGAAGATAACTACCCCCACACCAGCTCTCACCTAGGCACAAGAAAGAGGAAATTCAACAGGTGTGCATCTCATGAATCAGGTCAAGAAACTCAAAAGAAGCATCTCCACAGGATGGTGGTAGAATGCACCAGGCAGACTGGGAACTTTCCCACTTAAGGAATTTTCTTTCAGTGGAGTTGTCCCCATTCTGGGTGATTAGTGCTTGGCGGAAGGGTGAAAGATGATCAAGGAAAGCCTGTCACCTGCGTAAGCTGGACCACCTATGGGAGGGCACACAGGGACCTAGGAGGCTCAAGGACTGTACAGCTTTCCCACACACTTCCGCACGGTGACTGCAGAATCAGGGGAGCTGGCATACAGCAGGGAAGTACAGTGAGTAATAATGCCATTTACAGATGGAGGAACAGGCACTTGGAGAGACATTAAGGGAGTTAGTGGAGCAGGGAATGAGAACACAGAACAATTGAATTCAAATCCAGAGCTGCAAGATGCTTGTCTTCCTTCTCCTGTGCATATGCTTAAAAGGAGAGGATTTCTGGCAGTGCAGAAGAACCTGCAATACCTTTACCTTCTTTTACAAGGGCAAGGGTTGTGCAGAATCCTGCCAGTGACCACTCCTTAATGGGTTCATCTGAGGTCTCCATCCTAAGCCAAATTAATTAAAAAATTTCCAGCAAAGCTGGAAGTTTGCTCCAGGCTTTGGATAAGTTGTTAATAGTTTGAAATTTTCTTAGCTCAACTCTCTCTGGTTTAATTACTTTGAAATGGTTTAATCTTTGACTTTAGCTACCGTACATGATGCATAATAAAATTATTTGAGATTTCACATGCTGAAAACCACTTTTCATTTATGTCCTATAATTGGTTTGCAGCAAGACGGGCTATGGTAGTACGGTAAATGTAACCAAGATAAAATGCCATCAGGAATCACTCCTGACATTTGTTTCTGAAACTCAATCACTATGAGCTGCAACTCATTCTCGGAAGCAAATCAGCAATGCCTGTTATTGTTTCATAATCTTCCTCAAAAGGGAATCAATATAATAATTTCTACCACAATTACTTCATTTCTTTGTAAGAGGCAACAAAAAAGCCGTAGGAATGGATTAACTTAGCAACAAAATCTCATTTTGAGTCCACAAGGAAACGAAACACAAACTACCTCCATGCAGCTACTTGAGTTGGCAAAGGACAAGGAAACCATTCAGATTTTCAGAGTGTTTTTAAATGTCAGACACATCCTACAGGAGCATTAAGGTGGCCTTAAAACGTGGAAGACGTCTTTTGGAAGAGAGCATTGGGTGCCTGGCTGTACATGCAGCTCTCCTGTCTAAATGTCTTGTCAGGGCTATGTATCACATTCAGAGCTCGAGGAGCTCTTTTTATTCCAAGGCTAGTAAAAATAAGCTGCTTCCCTGCAAAATGCAAGCAACTTTGTATAACACTGAAAATGATTCCATTAATCTTTGGTTCCAGATGCTTCAATTAAGACAGTATCTTAAATCCCACAATTTTAATGTGACTGCAGTTTTGGAATATTAGCTCTTATTCCTTTCATGACATTAACTGTGAGGTAATAAAAAAAATCTTTCACTTACCTTAATTTCTTTTTTTTTTTCCTTTCCCTTCCAGCTTGGCCTGCTTCTGTCACTGTTTACACTACATCAGACATCTTCTGGAGACGTTATTTGTTCACAAGTTTTCGGAAGGGCACACTCCTCTGAAAAATATGATAAAGGTGACAATATGTTTATCATCTTGTGTAAGAGAGAATATCCCCATATCAAAGCAGTCCTTGGAAGAAGATAGGGAAATAAAAATTAATTTATTTTGTAGCTCCAGGAATTATGTTTAGTGAAAATACAGATTCAGGAAGGATTTCAGGACCATGTCCCCAAGGATATAAATTGAAATCAATGTCCATTTTAGCTCCTGCATGTAAATGTCCACTTTGACTCATACACCCAAGGGGCTGATTGTCATGTCCAGGATATTTTTCAGACTGAATGGTATTTTATGATGATAGCTGCTGCTGCAACATCTAGCAGTGTTGACAGAAATCATACACTGCATCCTTGGTGCAGTACAAATACAGTGCAAGAGACAGGCCTTGTGTTAGGAAGTGAAAATCAAATTACAAGTAGGAAAAAAATTCTCCTTCTATAGATGGAGGCCTCAGGCAGGAAGATACTGAGCTGGCCAGGTCTTCTCTCTTCCATAGCCTCCTGAATTTCAACTGTGTGTCATTATTCATAGATTTTACTTTCTTTTATTTCACACACTCTACCTTGGCCATTTTGCATCACCGTGTGATGTAAAGACTCTTCCTTTAAACATTTTGGAATGCATTTAGGATTTTGGTGAAGGAGATTAACACATGGCCTCGATAGGGGGCTTCCCTTTTACTCTTTCTTGTTTTGTCTGGCTTAGCATTCTGTTTATCTTGCTCTATCTTGCTTGGAAATGCTGAATTTCCAGCACAGTAACAGCTCAGCTGTGTTAACCAGCCCTAGACTTTTAACAGCACAACTCAAAGAAACGTGCTCTTCAGCAGTAGAATCAAAGAAGGAGTGCCAAGTGCCAATTCCTACAACAGGCATAAAACCCGTTCCACACAATTAAAAAAAAAAAAAAAAAAAAAAAAAATCTGTCCTGTGTCCCCAGTTTTTATTTTTTACTTGCTTCATAGCATCTTAGAAAGATATATATTCTGAGGCTCACAAAGCAACTGCAAAGTCCTTTAGTGGTCACCCGTGTTTTGCACCTGGCAGAATTTATACTTATAAAGTTACAGTTTGTACTTCCTTATTGCCCTTTCAAAAAAATTATCTCTCTGTTCCAGGGCTGTGCCTTTTACTGGGGATTCACATCCTGGATTGCATACTACATCAACCACCCGCGGTACACGCCACCATGTAGGTA
The DNA here is from genome assembly GCA_013397775.1 of Eulacestoma nigropectus. Lineage (NCBI taxonomy): Eukaryota > Metazoa > Chordata > Aves > Passeriformes > Eulacestoma > Eulacestoma nigropectus. The sequence goes on from VZTE01000262.1 coordinate 3,844,266, forward strand.
TGGGGGGGACACAAAGCTGACAAACTGGGTTTGAAAAAGTCTTTGCCACGTAACCTGAAGTCCTCCAAAATCAAGAGATTTGTCCCACATCAGATCATATGACTAGTCTATCCAGAAATTAATCTTTGCTGCCTGTCAGAAGGCAGGTTGTTGTGTTGGAAGCACCTCTGCTTTGTGCCACCGGATGTTCGTGCCTGTTCAGCAATGGTCAATCACTGTCCAGTTTTATGAACAGGAAAATTTGGACAAGTAGAGAAAACACAACGATCAATATATTTTGCTCATCTTCACAACACTTGCTTTAAAGAATGCAGGCGAGAACTAGAGCAGGTTGCATTTTCTTAGAGAAGATACTTATTTGCTAAAGTACATCCTTTTCATGAAAATTAAGGTTTTTCTTTTTTTTTCCACTGAGAAACCAGTAAAAATCCATCACATACTGCTCATGACAGAAAGATTTTTTTTAATTTTTAGATTTTTCATCATTTTGTTCCCTCTCCTCATATTTTACTGTTACACTGCTCTTTCTTCATGATTTTTTCTGTTTGCTCTCTGGATTTTTTCTTCTTTTGAGCAAAAATTGGCACAGGTTTTATTTTCTGCTACTTTACTTTCCTTGCTGTACCTCAGTCTTTCTTCTCCTCTGTATCTCAGATTTATCTATGGACTTTGGGAACACAGCGTTTGCTTTGGCATTTTTATTTACACTCAGTTAAATTGCTACGTTTTTTCAACCAAAAATTTCTCCTACATGACGCTTGCTTTTCTTCCAAAATAGCACAAAAGTTCTATTTCAAAATTACGTGTTTCATTGAATGACAGTTGGATTTGGTGTGGCTTTAACAACAATGCTTCAAACAATGCAGAAACCTCCCTAGACACAGTTTTTAGCAGTCTGGGCTATCAAATCAATAAGTGCAGCTTCTTTATAGGGGAAACTCTTTGTTCAAGACACAAAAGAGGAAGCATTCAGAAGAAATATCTCTAATTGCTTGCCACTGCCTTAAAATGCCTTTGGCACCACAGAAGAGTCCTGTGCCAGCCGGGAAAAAAGAGTTCTCAAAAGGAAAGGCTTGATGAGACATGGCCAAGGCAAGTGAGGTATGGACACATGGTTTGTGTCCCCCAGCTATGACCAAGGTTTACTTGAGAGCTGTGAACCTTTGGACATGAACATGGTAGAGAAGCCCTACACTGATCTGGGGGAAACAGCAAAAAGGAGAGGGCAGGCCAATGGCAGGTAAAATTTACAGATGTTAAATGTATTTCTTGCGTGACTGTGAAGCAGATAGTGGCTGTGTAGTAAAGCCTCACTATTGCCTCACTACTAAAATAGAATAAGGTAATGGAGACGTTATGTATCAGGTTTTTGCTCGTGGAAGTAAAGGGTCTATGGATAAGGCTGTGATTCTTGGCCTAGTTTTGCCACTGACCTGTACTCCCCTCCTTGCCTTTTCAAGGGATTCACCACCACCAACTGCTTTGACAAAACACTTGGATATAAGAAGTTGGCAAATACTAAAAACGGGTGAAATCTGCCTTGAGATCAGTGGTGTAAAACTGGCATTTCTAGAGGGCTATTACTGTTTGTATTGTCTTCATATTGTGTGTGATAATATCCAATCTTTCTGCAGAGCCTGTCAGGAAAGAAGCATTTCTGCTCCTCAACACTAGATTAATTTCACCCATAGCAAACCATGTGCATACCGTAAAATGCAATTTATAATTTCATTCTGTTTTCTAGCATTTGGCCACAAACAAGTTTTTTATGCTGCTCTTGCTTTTCTGGTACGTACAAAAATGAAGTTTTATTTATGATTATGGAAGGGGATTAACTCACAATTTAGTAAAATGCAGTGATGGTTCTGTGCATTTGTGTGTATACATATATATAAGTCCATGTCCAGAGCCCTGTGTACTTTTACTAGATTTAATACTAGTCTGTTAAGGTTTCTCAGTCAGGGTGTATCCTACTAATATTTATGTACACAGAGTTTGAACTGAAATACTCTATTTGAGAGCCATGAGAACATCACCAGCATTATTACTACTGGTAATTGTGTTAGAACACTAATATTTAGACAGACTGAAACTTGTCAGTTTTAAAATACTGAGGAATTACATCCTAAGCAGACTTTGCAATAGTTCAGTGTACTCTGAATAACTTATATCAGCAGCTATTAAAAACTATATAAACAAACCCTACCAAAATGGGATACACCAAGGGAAAATGCAGCTGATGAAGGATGGCTGAGACTACCCAACCTGCTGTTTGAATGAACATGATTGTATAGTGAGACAGAGGCTTGGTAAGAAGTTCTTACATGGAAATGTACATCTTCTCTGTCCTCTGGAACTGCTGGGTCAGTAACCAAAACATCCTTTTTGAAAATCAGATACAGATCACTTTCCAGAACTATAACAGGGCGATGGGACAGTAATATGTCTAGGGTCCTTCAGGAAAACACTATTCAGAAAAACATACAAAAACTCGTTAGAAATATTTAAATGCTTTTGTGAATTAAGACCCTTAAAGGTCACAGTTTTGGCAGTGTGGATACCGAAATGCTGCTAGCAGATGAATTTTCCAGCTTCTTGCATTAATTCTTTGAGAACCTTTCCTTTCTCACACAAGATATGAAAACAGTAAGATAGTTTTACGCAGACAATAGTCACATCTGGTGTTTTGCTAAGTTCTGTTTATGGCACACTGAGAAAATGTTTTACCATGGATGTGATAGAACCTAAACCAATCACCCTAGGAGGAGTGTGAACACTGTCCAATCGCTTTATGGAACTAGACTATGTAAAAATGATTGTAAAATTAATAAATAGTTCATTCCTTTGCTGTATTTCTGCATTGCTACATCTCTCCATTCCTGGCTCAATAGTGACATGGCAGTATTTGTCTCTGGGGCTGGCCATGCAGCTTTTCTTGCTCTACTAACATATAGCAAAGACAAGAAAAATACTTTTATGAAGAAGTTCACACACTCCGTGAGGGTCTAGAGCCAAAAGCAATAACCCAGGACTGCAGAGACAGGAGGTTGTGGCACTGGTAGGCAGCAGTATGCCCAGAACCTTGCTGTGTGCACTCTTCCCAGGCTCAGGGGGTGTTTGAAACCAAGCAAACTGCTTGCCTGCATATTCAGTGCTACCAGCAAAACTAGTCCTCATCAAAGTCTCCGCTTAGAGAAAGACTCCTTTTCCTTTGAAACATCCTTCCCTGCATCAATGGCATGTGCCCTGCTATAGCTTGTAAGGAAAATGCTGCCATCAAGCAAATGGATGAGTCCTGTCAGGGATGTTTGCTACAAAATATGTCAATCCCCTTAAGATCTGCATCAGCACCTGGTCTGGGCTCTGAATTCTTACGGGTCTTTTGAGAACTCCCTACCCATGGAAACTCAAAACCTGTCCCTTTCAGATCCTGTGTTGCCAGATTCCCAGACAATGAATTTAAAACTTCAGCATACGAAATAAAATAATTTGAAGCTGTTTTCACAGGTTTCTAAAATATATGAATAAAATATTTGGAAGATTTATTTTTTTTTTTTACCCTCTTTTAAGTCTTGTCTTTACTACACATCCTGATTTAAATGTATACATCTGCAGCTGCTGTAAACAACAGTACTGAGTAATTTGAAGAGAGTCTGCAGGCCCTCCTGAAAAATTCTCATGTTTAGAGAAATTGAGCTTTGCAGGGATGTTTTTCTCATAGGGTACACATGGAATATAAAGAGGGGAAACAGTGTGTAGATGTCAATATTTTATAATCGTAAATAGCGTCAGCTTTTTCTCTGCTGTTCCCTGCTGTCCCATATTTTATGTATGATAAACTATGGATTAGCTTAAATTTAGCAGTGGTTCTCAATGTAGAACATTAACAGTCCCATTTCTAAAGCGGGGCATAAGAGTTAATCACAGCAGAATGCAGCTGCAGAGTCAAAGGTAAGCCAATAAAAATCCCTGCAGAAATGCCCTTTGCTTGTTTTACTAAGAATTAGTTGGGTTTAATTATATATATGTGTGAATATCTCTTGCTCCACAATAGTATGGGCATCTCATTAGGTATAGTGTTTTACAAAACCACTTTTAACCACAAAACCTTTTTCTTTAAAATAATAGCAATCAGAAAAACAAATCATGTTCCAAGCTCATAATTGGAAGTATGTAAATTAAAATTATGCCCATTGCTATGGTTAGAGTTATAGCTTCTGATATGGCATTTTATAACGGAATTTCATTTTTTGGCTATTTAGTGTTTTACATCTGGTATTTATGATAGAGCATGGTCAGTTATTTGAAATTAAAAAAATTTAAAAGGACAGCGGGACTTGAGTCATAAGTACTTAGCCATGCAGAATAACAGCCAATAACAGCTCTGTTTACTAATAGACCTGACTTAAACCTTCCAAACTAACCCCACAAAAATCTCTGTCAAAAAGGGGAAAATTCTTCTGTCATGCTATGTACAATGTTCTTTCGGATAATAGCACGTTTCAATATAAAATGAAGTTACATATTTCTTTCAATTAGTTCTAGTAAAAATTTGTTATAGATGACTTTCAGAATTGACTTAAAAATGACAATTGAAATTCTTTTTTTGTATTAATTTTGTGACTTCACACTTTTAACATCTCTAGGTTTTAACATTTTCCTTTTAATTCTGATTTCTTAAACTTTTTCGAGACTTGCAAAATTTAGCATGACAAATGCTATAAGAAAATGCAACTTTTAAACACTGCGTTTTTCCAGTTTGAGAGGACAAATCAGTCTTCAAACACGGAAATGAATAAAAAAGTTCAATTCAGCCCGATCTTGAACTGTATATAGCATTTTGATTTTCTTCACAGAGTAGGGGAAAAATGAAAACCATAAAATTACATAATTGTGATGACAGGTCTTCTTCTTCAGGAATATAAACTAATTTTCCTACCAGTTCCCACTTTAAAAATGGATCAATATTGATTTTGGTTCTTCAGTAGTTGTAGCTGATGAAGTACTAAAAGCCCCAAGCAAATCTGAAATCAGCCTGTACTTCAGGCTGTATAACCAAATGGGGAGACATGATACCTCTTCCAAAAGTTTGAAACACCTAAATATTAGAGACCAACGTTGAGAGATCGGTTACGGCTGGAAACAGCATACCCAGAGAGTTGCAGAACCAGGAATAGTACTGGCTCCCTTCCTTTATCAATCCCTGACTACTATCCATTCAGTCTGCCTTTTGGAGAACTGCTGGGTTTTTTATGCACTCTATTTTTCCTTCCTATTTTGCTGAACACCTTTGAAAGTGTGTGTAGGAAAAGTTTAGGGACATTAACTCGTGACATCCTTACAAAAGCAGAGGTCAGCTTTTCACCTTCTTCTTTGCATCTTGGATTAAAGCCAGAAGAAACCAAGAAGAGCATCTTGCTGAATTCCTCAGAGCCAGGGAGTCTCTCTGGTCTCCCCAGGGCCAAACGTTGCACGTGCATGAGAACCCCACTGAAGGCCTGGCTGCTCGGAGACCTACGGAGCTGTGCCAGGGGCTTTCATCCCAGGCTGCACCCACAGTGTTCACTAGACACTTCTGTCTGTGACTGAGACCACAGGCTTTTTTGGAGTACATATTTCCTGGGTACAGAGGCTGAGTTGTAATGGGGAGGGTTCTGGTTATGCAGTGCAACACAATTACCACAGCATTGTAGGCATGCGACTGAAAATATGTTTTTAATGTCTTGCAGATGTGTGAAGCTGGAAATCACTTTATCAACGTAGCTTTAGCTCACCAAACCAATTCAGGTCTGTCTTTGTTTCCTGTTTGTTTAAGACTGAAGTGTGCTTAACCTATCCATCTTCTGCTGGTGCACAGTAATTTATGTACCTACATCCATTGAATAAAGAAAGATGAAGTAGGTTTCATGCCATTGGTCTAACTTCTTCAAAACAAATGGCATGACAAGGAAACATTAGCAACACTGTTACTGTTTCAAAGCTTTTAGCAAATTTATCCTAATTAGACACAACTGCAATTTAAATATGGATTTAAGCGCAGAAGTCCTTTAAAGCATGCCGGTGACTGACAGCAGTGTGTTTCATTTTAAATAAGTCTCAAAAACTTCTAAACTATATTGCAGAGTTTTTAGACACATTCATCTCAGGCAAAGATGTACGTGCATATATTCAAATACACAGAGATAGACTCATGAATACTTACACAGGCATCAATGTAAATGTATGCTCTTAACAGGTTGGGTTTTCAGCATTTTTGTGTCATGAGAATAAAAGTTATACAATCTATATTGTAATTTCCCCGCTAGAACACCCTATTCAAGAAAATACCACAGTATGATCAACTTCATACGTAGAAGTCAGTTTCTGTTCTTGAAGATTTTCATGCACTGTGGTTAGGAAACTGCTTGTATTATTTCTTGCAAGGGGCCTAATTCAGTTTAAAAGCAGCAAGAGCCAAAAAATTGATCTAAGTTCTCAGTGCCTAAAAGTATTAAAGATGGCATTATTGCCAGAACTTAAAAATGAGGTGTTGCTTATTAATAATTGATAATTTCTGCAATTCTTTTCTTACTGCTTGGATAAGATAATGCACGTCCTTGATCAGAAATCACTTTCACTCTGAGATATCTCTTAACAGAAAATCCTTCAATTCCAACTCCAGAATAAAAGGATTATTTTTTCCAATTCTCTCTTTATCCTTCACCAGTCCAAGGCAGGGAGGAAAGGGAAAAAATCCTACCAAATAAAAAAAGCCACAAAACTAATCAAGCAAAAAACCCCAACCAACCCCATATGTTTATGAGGCCACTGAATTTGTATTAAACACCTAAAATACAAAGTTTACACTGTGGCCTTTTGTATGAGCATTATCAGTGGCTGTAGAGAGTCAGCATGTTAGCTCTGGAGTTGTTTTCCTATTCTACCAGAGATGAAGGGTGAGGATGTGGGAGCCAACAGATTCATGTTCCTGAGTCAGAATAAGATACAGCTGCATCCCCCACATCCCAGTGGAGTGCCCTTAGTCTTCGCCTGCTGACTAGTCCACACTAAACTAGTCTCTCTCTTCTGAATAGAAGTTGCATCCTTTGGACATGCCAAGCTGTAAAAACTGATACAAGGCTCACTGAGCAGCATTCTCACTGGGATAAATACAGCTTTTGCTACCTCAGAAGATTTCACTGAAACTTTTCTAACAGGTTGTACTCTGAGAGCATTGGCCTAGGGGATTGCTGTTACATAGGCAGGCTGTGATAAGGCTCACTTTCCCTCTCCCTGCACTGAAACTGGTTCTGTCTGATTTCCCCCATCATTTTTTTCCCTTTCAGAAGGAAATAGAACCTGTTTTCCAAGTCCAACCTACAACCCCTTCACGTGGCTTTTCCTGCTGGTGTCCTGTCCCAACTATACGTACGAGGTACATGACTTTCTTCTGCTTGTATGCAAAGGGTAGGTGGGTACTGTTTCAGCCTTTGCAGAAAATCTGCAACACCTCCACGCAGTTTCCTCTGCACATCAATCCTTGTGTTCCCATGTCAGAGTCTCCTTGCTCCCACAAAAGTTTCTCCACCAGACCCTCCTCTTCCCTCACATCACTATCCCATGGACTCTTGTCTGTATTTCCCTCCACTACACTCTCCCCAGTGATCTAAAGATTTACCACCCATCTCTTCACCCCATCCAGCACACTAGGGGGGTTCATTTCTTACTATTTTTCCTCTCCCATTTCCAGTACAAGTACCACACTCTTTTTCCAGGGGGAGCTTTTGAAAACTTGCCCTTTTTCTTTACATAAAGTATACAACTAATAGTGCCTTTTTCTTTGCAACAGGCTGGGTCTTGGATTAGTTTCACAGTGATGACACAAACTCTGCCGGGTAAGTTTGTAACAGAATGAAGACAGCATTAAAGTGTTGTTTCTGGAGGTGAATTCTAGACATCTAAAATTTGCCAAAAAATTTTATAGCATATGAAATATTGCCATCAAATTCCCCGTATGAGATAAATTTATAAACCTCCAAAATGCTCGTAAGAGCAGCTTGCTTACTAGCATTTGTGACTCTTGCTCAGTACTTTCCTGCATCCTTAGAGACCTAAACACTCCCAAAAATATGGTCCCTGGGACTGAGCTCTCCAAAACACTCACTTTTTAATTGTTTTTCCATTTCAAAATAGAAACCTATAAAAACTACTTGTAGGAAGTAGCCCCACGTGGTTTACAAATGAAAAGGAAACGAATTTTAAAAGTGGCTTAAACTGCATCATGAAAAAATTAAATTGAAATTTTGTTTGAAAAGATGAAACGTTTTTGTTCTTTAGGCTTCAGTATGGAAATGGTCTGAAAGTTTGGGGGACAACGTAGGGCTGTCCCTACAATGGCAGAAGCAGCACCATATGCAGCACACTCATCCTTGCTGTAATTGTCCCAGACATAACTTGACCAGATGCCAAATGAATGTTTCTGATTAACCACCTCATTTTAAGGAAGAAAGGATAATGAATTTGCAAAATGCAAATGCAGTAAAATTATCCCTCATTTGGTGCCACTCAGCCTGAAGAGAGAGGTACCTAAGATCCACCTACTGGCTCCTGACAACCAGGGAGCAGGGTCCTGGGAAGTCTTGTAGCTGCTGGGCTTTTTGAGACCTCCCTGCCAGGCAGCTGGATCAGGCAGCTACTGCCTACTTGCTTTAGGGCCAAGCATTTCCATAAACCCTATTGTATTTACAGGGACAGGCATTGAAAGAACACACACGATCCTTTTCTTTAAATCTTTTTCCCTGCTAGTTGGCATCTTTGCTTTTCTGATGGTCATCCAGATGTCTCTGTGGGCCCAAAAGAAACACAAGCTGTATCTGAAGAGATTTTATCCAGAAGTGCGGAGAAAAGCAGCTATGATTCCTATCATCTTCTGAGATCATCACAAGAGTTGGAGCCTAAGTGTACACTTCAAGAGCCAACTCAGAGTAAATGAGACGTTTGATTCAGGAACGAAGTGGATCAGAGGAAAAAACTACTGGTTATCTTTTTCAGAAAATTAACAGTTCAAGACGAAGAGTTTTTAATTAAGTGCAAAAGTTTAGCTCTTGAATTCTTGGTTCTTGCTAAAATATATGATTTAATTAGATTTTCTGTAATGGAGCTAATTGAAAAGGGACAAGAAAATTGCTTATATTAAATGTTAGATATTTAGCTGGTGTAAATGGGCACAGATGCTGCTAAAATTAATGAACACAACTCATCTGCATGCATTCAGGTATGGTAATTTTAAGGTTCAGTGTTAGATGTTGAGGAGAGTCTTGGATTTTTGCATCAGAAGACGTTTCACAGCCTTATGTTTATTAAACTGCACAGAAAAAGCACATTCTGCCTCAGCTCCTCTAAAGCATCACATCAAAGGATGACCGCTATGCTGTGAACACTGTTCAGTCTAGCTTTGTAAAGTTTTTCTTTTTTTTTTTTTAATCAAATCTCATAGCAAATTGTTCAATACAAATTGTCTTAAATTGCTCACTGCGAAGAGGACTGGCTTTCTTTTATTTTCAGGTAGGCAGATGAGCCCCACAATCCCAGAAGGGGACCGTTTGTGACTGCTTCCCATCTTGTAACTAATTTGAGGCATGACCTTGGGTACCTCATTTAAGCCCACTTCCTTTTCTCACATTGAACAGTCTCGAAATAGCAGAAGACTTTCTGCATGAACAAGCGTGTTAAGATCTCCTTGTTCAGTGCCTGACTGCATCCAGACACCATTCACCTCACTTGTATGCAGCACTGTGAAATCCTTGGGCACAAGGTGAAACAGAGTAGGGCTCGTTATCGAACAGGAAAGAGATGCCAAATGCGTTTCAGTCCATATCTCAGTTGGACACTGCTGAAAAGCTTCAGCTCCCCTTCAGTTTGGCCAGGCTCTATCTGCTGCTTTGCTTTCCAGGACATTATTTTTTAAGGGATTCTCTGGTCTTGTTATTCAAGTCCTGAAAACACTGAGTAGCTCCATTTGCAAATCAGTGGCACCCATGCCACGCAGGAGCACAATTTTAGTTACGCAGAGCAAAGGAACCAGAACTGCTTCAGCAGGTATTAGGATATGAAGAGTTAGGGCATTGAGTCCAGCTTTCATTCTGTTTCTGTTACACATTCATCAATATCTTTTGGTGCCTTTAGGCTGGTGAAAAAAGTCTTGACTAAAGAATTTTATAATCATTAGAGAAACACTGGAGTACACAAACAAGGCAGGCAGTTTGTCTCCTAAAGGCGCTGTTATCTTTGCGCCAGCTCAAGTGTTCTAACAAAGTTAATTTGCCCAGTAAATTGGGTTCATATCCCTCTTCTAATGTCTAACTTGCAACACTTATCCTATTAGCCGCTGTAACTCAATTTCATCTTTGTAATGTAAATACATCACTTTCCATATTTTTTAACTTGTAACCTGTGAAAACCTAAAATTTTCATTCCTCTCAATGGAAAACCCCAATCAAAGTGAATATCCAGTTGTCTAACCCAGACTGCTAATAAAGATCTATTTTTGAAAAATTATTTTTTGTACTCTTTAATCAAATACTTAACCGCAATATTTTTGAAACTTTTTTTTCCAGACAATGTTAGATGCGTGAGTCAAGGCTGTTGTCTGTTTTTTTTTCAATCCAGCTACTGAGATTATTTTCCCTTCGTGTTTATGAAATGTCTTATTTTAGCAATCTTAAAGTTTTAAAATACTCCAAGTAGGAGAGTAACTTATTAAAATTAATTACTTATCTATTAATCTTTTGATTGCAATGGCTGCAGCTTTAAGTCTGTTCAAGGCATGTTTCCAGTATGATGCCAATTGCTAGGAACATGATTCCTATGCAACAGCTGGCTTAGGTGAAGAAAGTACTTCAGGAATTTTTTACCTCCCTGTTTATTAGTTGGTTATTGAGTACCTGCAGTGAGGAGGAAGAGAGTTTTGGCTCCTGAAGTAAATGACTGAAGTTTTAAAGTAAGGTAAAAAGTAAAGTAAAAGAGTGAGAGCAAACACTAGGTAAGAACAAATGAAGATATATTGCAGAAGTCTGTCTCAGATAAACGTGATAGATATTTTGAGGTTCACCAGTGGGGTATTGATGAGCTAAAACTGCTCTGAACAGTGTTAAATGGCTTCACAAATAACAGTAAATCTAACTTCCTGCACCTTTATGGATCTCTCTGTATTACACGTCCTCCTCTGATTTTCAGGGCAAGTGCCATGCGATTAGAAAAGGTAAGTTAACTTCCTGGAATGGGCGACATGTTCTGCTTCAAAACAAAAAGTTTATAAAAATCACCAGTCTTTGTTTTGATAAATATGTCAGAGGCCTTGCTTATAGGATACCAAAAAACCCAAACAAAGAAACCCACCCAGTTAAAAAAAATGTATTACTATTTAAAAGTTGCTTACAACAGTGATTTTAGCCCACAAGCACCATGCACATTTTCAACCAAAACAGCTGTCTAACTTCACACAAACATTTTAATGAGAAAGTTTCTCACAATTGTTCTGATTACCTGGAGAAAAATGCCTTATTAAGCTCTATATATCCAGGTCTTTCTTGTATGAGGGGCTGATGAGGAAGCAGGTGATCAACTGCAAAATCTTTTGGCTGTGTTTTCTCTTAAGCGCAGACCTCACTTCTTCCGAGCCACCAGTAGAAGGAAGGCATGGGCAAGGCCACTCCACTACCAGAATCCCACCATGTTTCAAGGTCAAACGGAAAGAGTCAACCTTCAATAAGAGCCATAATAGCTCGCAGAGGCAAATAACCACATTCCTCACGAAAGGCAGGAGCAGGAGCACTGTACAGCAGGAAAATTACGTGTTTCAAGTTGGAGACATGTTCAAAGTGTTTCATGGAGACAGGTTAGCTAGGAGGAGCTGCTACAGACCCATGTATGGGGCAATTCCTGCTTAATGCTCCTCGGGAGGGAAGCCATCTAAACCAAGAGACCACAAATGAAGCAAGATACAGAGACTGGACAACAGTTTTGTCAGGAACTGTGTAAAAATAAATCAGATGGATTATGAATAGATCCTTCTTGGCTTGCCCAATAAGGACTGTGTGAATGGCAGTGCCAGTGGGACTAAAGTGTGTTTCAAAATAATCACTCCCCGGTCCACCTGGGGAGACTGCTCAACTTCCAGGTCCTTCCATGCTCACTGTGCAGCTTACAACCGGGTTTTTGTTGGAACTCTCTGAATAGATGAGTCTCATCTGTCCCAAATTGTTCCTAAAACATTGAGATTAAGAACCCTAAAGTTAAGCCTTCAGATACACAGCTCTACTTTTTTTTGGCTGGTTCTTGCCATAAAATGCCAACCTGGAAAAGAGCAGGCACCAGCTCAGGCTTCTTAGTGGTGCAGGAAGACGTTGTGATGGGGAACTGACGTGGCAGATGCTTCTGTACACAACTTGGCAGCCTATATTTGGATTCCCAGCTTGAAAAAGCCCTTAAGACCCAGCCATATGTTTATCTTATAAGATGGTTACCACATCTTCGCAGCTGACAGCACTGAAAATGATCTCTGTGATTTCATCTTTCCATAGGGAAAGTGGAGCTTGAAAGGACACTGAAAGCAGGAGAAGTGAATAAAGGCAGATGGTCATCCTTTTTTAAAGATGTTATTATCATCAAAATATCTTGTACTTTGCATTGTTTTGTATACAGTAAGTGACTCTAAATTGGCTTTTATCACACTAGGAACTGAGATGAAACAGCCTGTTATCAAAGCAGTTCTCTGAAAGAGAGCCTGCATTGTTAACTAAATATAATAAAATCATTAAAATATTAAAAAAACCCACTGAATGTGAAGACTTCTAAAGCACACTATAAAAGGAAAAAAGCTATAGGAAGGCAAGAGACTATTTATCTATTTATAGGTTTAACAAGTGCTGCTGAATGAAAAATTAATTCAAACCATAAAAAGCTTGTCAGCAAGCTAATATTTTTCACATGATGCTTTATTGGCTTTCCTTTTCTATATTTTCCTAGGCACAAGTGTTGTCTACGAGTGATATTCCTTGTCATTAACATTCATGGAAGCTTTTAGAGAAACACACTCTATGCCTATCCCAGTGTAGATGAAGTGTTGTGCTGTCATTGAACACAGATTAGTACCTATATGAACAATATTTTTTTATGAAAGGTCTGGTTTATCATAGGTGAGTGCACAGAGGCTGCTGTGCAGCTACAATTAAAGGACATTTTCACATCACGCATGTTCAGCGTCACAGAAGAAGGTTTATGTTAATGGTCTCTGCACATCTTCAGCCACCTGTGGCTCAAACTTACAACTCTTTCTGCAGGTATCAGCTCCAACACCCGAGCTGTCCCATGCCTTTATCATGGTCCTGGTGTTTGGTTATTCATTTGTCTAGCACACCAGAGACTGCCTGTCACCCAGTTCTGCCCTGAGAGGACATATGAGAACACATTTATTTTTCCATCTTGTCCAACTGGACAAGGAGTTGCCCAGGTGATGAGTGTCGGTCACTGCGTGATGGAAATAATCTGTGTTGAATTTCCTTGGAATGTAATAGTCAATCTAAAACCACTTTATCAAAAGAAAAGACAAGATAATGGGTCCTGAAATATGTGTGCTTGGGTTAAAAAAAAATCTGCCACGCATTAACACCTCCACAATACTCAGTCTTCTATCGTGTACCTGCTTTTATGTAACTTCTAAAGCCTTTGAAAACTGAGGAACCAAGTATGAGGAAATCATTTATAGTTAAAAGAAATATGATAAGACTGTTCAATAATACTAATGAATTCCATATTTGAAAAAGCAAACTTCACATCTTTTGTCAAAGAAATCTGATTGTTAGCCAGTTTTTTCCTAACACATAGTATTATTCCTGTGAAAAAGTAATATAGCTCTATGAGTGATTCTTTTCATGGTTATGAGTACCTGGCCATACTCAACAGGAAAAGGCTTTTGTTTCAAAATTGCAGATTTCACCGTTTGGGGACTCTTTTAAAGCACCACAAGACTTCAAAGAAAATAGATTACATCAATCATTTTTTTGACTCTTATTCATACTGAAAAGTTGATGAGTTTTCAGTTGACTGATGAAACTGTGACACTGAGTTACAAAAGAAACAAATATTTAAAAAGATGTCCCTCTCTGCAAGGTAAGAATAGGGAAAAAAGGGTACTTTTTATCTTTTCTATTAATATTATGAGGCCATTTCCAAGGTTCAAGGGCATCTTTGCAGAAGGAGACATTGATTAGAGATCTGGAAGGACCAGAATGTGGTTGCAGTGTGCTTTTAGGGATTAGCAGCTACGTCTCTTTTGAAAGAAATTTCACTCTTTCTGACAACCGAGCTTGACAGAAATGGATTGAAGATGACACATCTCCAATATCATATCTAATGAAAAACAAAGCACCTATTCTTGAACCAACAGGGAATTTTTGTCACATATACACACACACTGTATTCCACCCTCTGGTTTACATCATCTCTTTGCAGAGGGTGGTTTGCATTGGATTTGTATGCCTGTCATTCAAACTCTTAATTACCTACCTATCAGAGCTTTGATATACACAATTATGTCACAGGAAAACCCCTTCATTTCAAAACACTGAGGATGTAGAATCTTTTGTACAGTTAACCAATTCCAGCCCTGTTGCCCCACATATACATTGATACTTTGCTGCCATTTTTAGATATCCTTCCAACAGCCATGTGAAGCAAAATGTTCAGCTATATTCAGAGACTTGCCAAACATCCCACCTTAATCCAGTTGCAAGCACAGAGCTAAATCTTCAAGCAGTGAATTGCAATACCTGGCACTATCTGAGCCTTAACTTCAAAAGGCTTCTCTCCTTGCTTCCTTTGCTCTTAACCTCTGAAGGGCTGGAGCTACTCAGGGACTTCTCTCTGCAGATGTAGAAGCTTAATTCTTCCGGGTTTGCATCAGTATCTTGCTATGAAATCATAAATCCTTAACATTAGAAACAGCAACCCTCTCACCTATGATTGACGCATTTTCTTATTCAGCGGGCCCCATCAGGTAAAAGGAAGATAGATATTGTATTGTTACAGATACAGGGACAAACTGAACAGGGCTATGGTAATTTGAGAACTACTTCTACTTCACTCAGGCTTCTACTCAGGGGCTCAGTGCCTTGGGCACCTCTTCCAGGAGAAGGCAGTGCAATAAAGCTTTCCTGAAATCTAATAAAGGCAATCTTGATTATGGATCTAGAATTAAATAAAGAGATAACATATTTGATAATAATATTTGCTGGAAGCTGTACCTCAGAAACTTTTGCACTTGGCTTGGAAATACCAATTTTAGAATAATTGTCACTCACACACATGGCAGACTTGCACTGAGTAATTCAAGTTACACAGGGAATTACTATATGACCTGGTACTGTATCATAGAATCATAGAATATGCTGAGTGGGAAGGGATCCATTAGAATCATCAAGTCCAACTCCTGGCCCTGCTCAAGACACCCCAGGAATCACACCCTGGGCCTGATAGCCAGATCTTTAGGGCACATACAAGACTTTGACTAAGGGTGTCAGAGTGTGTGAGCTTCACAGAGAGACTTCAGCAGTCATTCATAGGAGTTAACAGTCCCCACAGACTGCCCCACTCCAGTGCTGATGGTTCTGAACCCATGAGGGACCAAAGCCCATGCCAGCTTCTTCTCCCTTTCAGAGTTCCTTTGCTGCTGGCCCCGGCCCTGACAAAAAGGTTCAGTGCACAAACCCTCTTTGAACTGCTCAAGTGTCACAGATGTGATAGGAGATGTGCTGTAAGTGCAAGGCCGGGATGCTGAAGCCAAATGCAAGATCTGCTTACCCATCTAAATAAGCAGCCTACCA
Organism: Eulacestoma nigropectus; assembly: GCA_013397775.1. Taxonomy (NCBI): domain Eukaryota; kingdom Metazoa; phylum Chordata; class Aves; order Passeriformes; genus Eulacestoma; species Eulacestoma nigropectus. The sequence goes on from VZTE01000262.1 coordinate 3,860,126, forward strand.
AACACTTTTCTATCCTTGAGCAGGTAATTGATGTTTGCTTCTCATTCCTTAGGCAATTCTTGTCCTTCCCAGCCCGTTTCATTCAGGCATGCATCTGACTTGCTCTCGGTGGCAGAGGACTGCCCAGACCAACAGAAGTGAGCACAGCATCCATTGCCATCAAACACTCAGAAAAATGACTACTTTTATTTACTGGCAAACAATTCATGCAAGAGCACTCAATCTGGGCATGTGTAAGGCAGTATGGGGCAATCTTGCCTATGGCAGTTCTGGGGCCTTGGGACTGCAGATGCACGTGTCATTCAAAAAAAATTCCTAAAGAAGTAAAAGGAAATACCCTGTGTAATTACACCGTCCTGCTGTAATTATATGCAAATAATGCATTATAAAACCTGTGGACAAGACCCCCACTTCTCAGCACCCCTTCAAGCAGTAACTTTTTAGATATCATTGAGTAAACAGAAATAAAATCAAATCCTTCAGCGCCCACAGATGTACAGCTGACATACACAATCAATAGGCAGTTACAAAGAGAGAAAAACTGCAGGAGTTTTCTTATTCGAGATAAGGAACAGGGGGAGAAACTTTGCTTTGTGCCCCCTCCAACACATTCAGCAGAGAAAATAAAATTGATTCATTGGTTACAGTGCAAGGAGATGAGCATCTCCAGCAGAAATTAAGGGCACAAAGAAGGTCACAATACATAAAATTTCAAGCAGCAGCAGACAGAGCTGGCTAAACTGACTGCCATTTTAACTGCAGTTGTTGATAAAATGGTCACATTAAGAGGCAGCTGAAGGATGGTCAAAAGGTTAAGCCAGGCAGGCTGGTAGAGAAAACATAAAAAACGTCCTCTGCCACAAGAAATGTCTGCAGGTGGGGCTTCTCCTGCTACTGTCCTCATGGGGAGGAGGGTGGGAAACTCAGGGCAAGTAAGAATCCTGCTGATGTCTTGATCTCAAGCAGGACTTGTCATTTGAAGCCAACAAAGGTTAGTGGCACCAAAAGTCAGGCCTGGCATTTCTATTACTTGTAGAGCTTCTAATGATTTTCCCTGCAACGTTTTCTCTCCATCTCATTTTCCTTCATCCCCAGAGGATACACTATATGTCTTTATGTTGCAGCAAAATATTCTACAGCTGTAAGTAAAGAAAGCCATCTGTTCTTTGAAAATAAAGTGTCTCAGCTAGGATTTTTTTGGGTTAGGTTTTTTTTTTTCCAATTAATACAACCAATATATCAGCTTACTTGCATTTCACACACGGCTGAAATATTAAGCATTTCAGCATAAGCTAGGAGAAAAAAAGTTCAATCAATCCAAAGATGACTGCTTTTCTCCGTTCTGGTTTTTGATTTGCAAAAAGTGTTGAATATTTATGTTTACAATGGGAATAAAAATGTACTACTTCCCAATGTGAGCCTCCTTTCCAAATCTTCTTTTTTAGGAATGAGTTGCTCCGTGTGCTTCTCTCTCTAAACCCAAGCATCATTTCCTTGCTAATTACTGCAAATTACAAGTGCAAGGGGCAGTATTCCCTTGTTTTCTGAGAAAAAACCGTGTGGGCTGAATGCTGCAAACTGGAAAACATACTGTTCAATTTCTCCAGCAGAAACATACTCTGACTACTCTGTACATGGGAGTTTGACAGCTTGAACTGCGAGTGAACCGAACCTGATGCTTCAGACCACTGAAAAGCCAAAAGAGAAGCAGGAAAAATCAGCTTGCTGCCAAGGGGGAAACTCTGGAAAGCTCTGACCTTCTATTTAACAAACGTAATATGGCATAAGAGTATGAGGGGGAAAAGTCTGTGCCACAACTGACAGTTATTGTACACCCACATTTTTGCTCCTGGGGATAACCAGGTGGCGTGATGGGCCAGGCATTTCCCCATGCCTTGCCTGGGGGTTCATCCCAAAGAGGCTTCTCGCAGTGTCACCAGTCTGCATGGTTTCAAAACTGCCTCAGGGGAAAAAGGGCTGAAGCCACCAGAGACACCAAAGTATCCCTCTACTGGGCAAGCAAGCCTTATCACTCCAAGAGAGATGATATCCTTGAAACTCTGCCCTGTCCCTTCACATTCCTGTGCCATTCCTCCAAAACAAAAAGTGCCCACAGTTGCAGATGGCCATTGTAATCTCCCTGAGTGGCATAAACAAAATAGATGGATGCAAGCAGACTAATGATCTACTCTAGGATGGTTGGTTATGATGCATTGGAAAGAACAGCTGGCTGTCAGCAACATATTTATCAGGAATTTAAAAGACAACAACAGCCGTATAATCCAGAGGATTTAATGACAGAGTGGAACGAATGCTGAATAAACGCTCCTTTTGATAAACTCACAAACATTTGGGTGATGCAACAGTGATTTATATTCTTCTGGGAGAAATAAACAAATTAAGTATTTCATGGCCTTGTGGAGACCAGATTTTGTAAATGTGAAATTCTGTGTACTTTCAGATTAACTTTATCTCTCTTGGTATTAGTGGAAAACAAACCATGGTATTTTCAACTTGCTGGAAACTCCAATCTTTTGCTATTCAGTTTGCTTGCTATTCTGTCCTCCCTAAATCAAGCGAGAAATGTTAGTGGCACACTCAAAATGTATAATGGAACAGAATTTTGTACCTGATCTATAGTGAAACCATGAAAACCCTACTAAAATTTTACCTTTATGAATATCAAAAATGTTTTAGCAAAAGTTCAGTTTTTACAATGTCAAAATGTTTCTTTACAGCATGGTAGAATCACTGCAATTCACGAGGCAGAGTATGACAGTTGCATTTAAGAATTACTAATCATTCAAACTAATAATACAAATAGGCAGCACTATTGGTGGATAAAATGAAACTATTAAAAAAAAAGGTGTGATAAACAAGATGACGCAGCCCCTCCTGGATGCGGCAGCACTGGAGCACTGCACAGAGCACTGCTTGTCCTCATCTCATTTAACCCGAGCATGCAGAAGTTACTTCCTCCACGTGCACCCTCCAGGAAGGCAAACTATGGAGTCTGAGACTGGAGAGAAGCCCTTTGGTAAGGCAGCACTTAGGGAGAGAGTGATGCATTGCCACTGAATTTTGGCCATCAGGTATGGCGTATCAGAGGGCTCTAAAACAGAAGCAAGACAACTCTTTCCAGTTCTGCCCTGTGGGTGCTGTCAGGATTTGAAGCACATCCCATATGGATCCCCTCACTAGATCGGACTCTCAGATTTTCTCCTTCTGCAGCTGTGACTTGGTGTGGGGGATGGCACGGCCTAGATGGCTCCCAGAAGCCTATTACGGGTCAGAAAGCTCTAGATACAACATAACATTACAAATCAGATATTGCCAAAATCAGACAATAGGTAGAGGATCCTGTTATTTACTGACAAAATCTTTTTCTTACTTGTTAGCATAAGATGTTGTTGCTGTCTCTTGCTGAAGTCCTTACTGAAATGCAACTCCCTTCCTCTTGCCTCATCATCAGACACAAACCTTCAGCTGTAAACATGCATCATTTTCACTGTGCTGAAGGAAGTTACTCTGTACCCTAACTGCTACCTGCATTGTTATTAATCTGCAATTCACGAGCTTTCAGAGCTCCCTGAGTGCCATCCTGAGCCAAGACAGTCACACACATATTTAACCCCAAGCAGACTGCAAGCCCCACAGAAATCAATAGGCTAAGGCTTCTGCAACCCTCAATATCTGAAATTTAACACTGAAAGCAGTATTAAAACTCTTCCCCTGCCTACAATGTTGTTATATGAAAAGGACATTCTTTTAGCATTGGCAAAAAGTTCACGAGTTCAGCAGGGGAATAGTGTTTCAAGTTCACCAAGATGCCTGTTTCTTTTTCTGTTCACTGCTGAGGGAAGCAACGGTCCATGTTTCCTACCACATGCTCCATGTTCGTCCAGACAACTCACAGTCTCATCCTGTTTCCCATACTTGGAAACACTGTTGCTTATTTGTTGATACATTAGCACTTGAAACAAAGATCAGGAGATCATTATACTAGATTCTGTAAGCAAAAATAAAAAGGAAAACAATCCCTTACTCCCATCTGAGCACGAGCAGAAAAGGCAAATAATGCATCCAGGTATAAGGGTGATAAGTCTTGAGTTATGGAGGATGACGTGGAAAGAAAAAAATCCTTCTAGATTTTCATTACCAAACTCATTTGAGATAAACTGTGGGAACGATAATTTCTTGGAGGGGAAACGAACTTTGTACAGTTAAGTCTTTGCTGTCAAAAGCAAAAGATAAGAATGACCTTTGCTTTTAATGTATTTGTCTTTCCATATCCTTTATAGACAGTGAACCCAGTCTATTAGCACCATTGGTCTAACACTAAAAGTCAATTTGATTTAACCATACTTGCTGGCACTGCAAACTGCCTGACTATCACTCAATTAGAAAAGAGACATTAGCTCAGGTGTTGCTTTGAATCTAGCTGCTCCTTCACCTTTGTAATGTACCTGAGATTCCGCTTTAATTCAGTGTTCTGTAATCAGCTGGCTTTAAATCAATCCAGCGTTGTCAAAAGCATATGGGATCAAATGAAAATGCAAAATTTAAAATACAAATAACCATTGAAGGTAGATTTTAAGTGCTAGCGCTGTATCATTATGGCAAAGTTGATATCATTTACAGCAACATTAAAGCAAGTGTTATTAAGGGAAAATGAGGCATTTGTCAATGAGTGTTTTTAGTGCCATTAGAGGTCTTAGAATTAACACGCTTGCGATATTTTGAATAAAACAAGCTCATTGAAAGGCACTTTTTAGCACATTAGCATCTTGTTAGACTTTGAGGATGTTTCAGATCTTCTTTTGTCAACTAGTAAAGGAAGAAATGGAATTACAGTCAGCATGCCACAAAACTGTGGAAGTGTACTATTTGCTGTTGCATATACTCAAAATAAAAAGATCAGCCTTTTTTGCGGGAAAATATAAAATTTTATTTCCAGGGTCCCAAAAGGAAATATGAACCAAGTTCTGATATCCCCAGTCATTACTGAGGAATTTTTTTGTGATATTAATTACCCATTATCTTTTATAGGGCCATTTCTTCAGTGAGAATGCACCCGCGGAGATTAGAGGTCTGCCTCCAGCATCATAAAGCTAAAACAAGCTGTGAATATCACAGATGGGCATACATTTATTGTGAGAGAGTTTTTCGAATATTCAGTTTCAGGACGAAACTTCCAAAAACCAGTCTGAGTTCTTTGCAGAGTCCTTATAAATATATTACTCTGTCTCATCTCCAAACACCTGTAGTGTCTTGTCTATGTGGATATCTCAGTGCAGAAAGTCACATGGAAAACCCCACATACTCTACACTCTGCCAAGAAGGATAGATTCTTCTCTGCAGGAACAGACATCTGGATTTTACTCCCAAATACTGGTGTGTCAGCACCCCCCCTGGATGAGCCCAAATCCTTGAGTTTCTCACCCTCTTTAATACAATGCTTCTTTACAGAGCTGCCTTAAAAAGGATGGCATTTTTGCAGTACACTGCAGAGGGACATTCTCACCACAGGTTTAAAAGCAGGTTTAAAAGTTAATGTCTAGTTGTGGTGGCTCATCTTCTAGTGTTCCTAATAAAAGCCCATGTTACACCCAGACTACCTCTTTACTAAACCTTAGACATGGAAGTGGGATGTCAGGGAAAGGGTCATGAGCCCATGAGAGGTTTGGGACACAGCTGTATTTAGCCTACCTGGTGTTAACCAAGGTATACACCCCTATCTCCTGCATGCATTCAGTAAGTTACAAAAAACTGTGAAATAAATAAAATTGTGCAGAAACACATGTTGAGCAGGCTGTACCTTGCCACAGAGAGTGCTATCCCTTTCAGGTGAAGAAGGTCTGGCTCTGTGGCTTATTGCTCAATTATGAAGTTAATCAAAGAACTAATTGAGCTTGGTCTGCTTGGTCTTCTGAGCCTTTTCTTACGGATTAACTTTTATTAGAGCTAACAGAGGACATGAGGAAGGCTGTAAAGGGCAAGGAGATGATAAGCCTAATATGTGAGAGGAATGATAGTTGTATGTCACATTTGTGCAGACAAAATTGGGTTCTGGGAAGGAATATGACAGAGCCATGTGCCTTTTAAAGACCTATAACCTGCATGGCATTTGAAACCTCTCTTGCAGTGTTTTGCCATCTCAAGTGTTCATTTCTTTAGCTGTGCTTTTCTAGCCTGTTTGCAGCAAATCAGTGCCTCACGGGAATGAGAGGTTGTATCCGCCTGTAACTGTGACAAGTAAAGACTATACCTCTTTTCTCAGAACAAAATGAACTCAAGGAGAAAACTTAGGTATCAATGTGATATTAAAGGTCTGCATCTACAATAGCATTTACAGAAAGAAAAAACTAGGACAGAAGGGGCCCAGCAGTAATACAGACCGTACAGAAGAAGTATGATTTCTTAAAAGATGTTGTTCAAAGAGAATTTGCTTTACTGGATGTGGGCTTCAAAATGAAGGCACATGATTAAATTATGTGAAAAAAGAACAATGAGTTACCGTTCCTGACATTTTCGTGCTATTTTTCTGTAACACGAATATGGAGAAAAATATTGTTCTACACTTCAGAGCAATCAGAATATTTTATCTTTTAAAACTGTTTTGGAGTGTGCATCCTGCAAATGTCTTAGCTCATACCAGATAATGACGAGCAAGTGAAACAGAATTTCATGCTTTCTAAAATGTACATGTAAGGAGGCATTGTTTTCTCTTTCCAGTGATTAACCTATGTTACAATTACCTTCCTTTTGGCTGTCTAAATAATATTCTCTTGATGAAGGGAAAGTGCTTATGGGAACTTCTATCATATGTTTACAAAGGAAGAAAATATCCTATTTAATGCACAGCAGCCAGAATTCAAAGGGAAAGAATTGAAATTGAAGACGTTCCCTTGATACAGGATTTTGTTCATCTTTGGTCTGGTATGAGACAAGAGCTACTGACTGGGAAATACGCGGCTTCAGAGTCAGGTGTTTGGTACATACATTCACCTCCGAAGGCTGATTTTGGTGGTCCTGATCCTCTCTGTCCAGGACACAGGAGTATGATCTTCCACAGAAGGCAACCTGGGGAGATCTTGACTGAAATTTAGGGGGCAGCATTTGCCAGCTCTGTGCAAAAATATAATCTCAAGGGGGCACAGGTGAAGGATGATCAAAGAAACGGTGAGTTTGTCTCTCGAGAGTGAACTGTGGGTTTTTGTTACTGAGCTTAGCAAAGAAGAGGCTGAGAGAGATGTGATTGAGCTCTGGTGCGTGCCTAACTGGGATGAGACAGCATGGCCATCTGTGATGGCAGCAGACACAATTTAAGTGATCCTTTGCTGCCCTATTTTTCCACATTCATTTTCTTGGTGGGATTACCATTTACTAAAACTACTCTGCTTTGTGTTCTGGGATATTATTGAAGCTTTCAGAGAAATGTAGGGATGCCCCAGCAGGGCAAATGCTTGCCTTGGAGATACAAAGCCTCTGGATTTTGGACCCAATCACATGCCCTGCGCAGTATGAGAGTTGAATACCTCAACCTGTATAATTCCCTTAAAGTCAAAATCTGTGTGTGGTACAAAACAGTAGTTCTCAGATACTAATGTCATGAACAGAAATATAGAGCAGAAGGGACAGCCCTTTATTCTTTAATTAACTCATACAGCTCTTCAGCCATATCATACATCAAGCCTGGCCATAAAAATGGCAATTTTATAGTGTGTATAAAAAGAATAAAATGATTCACAGAGACTGAAGATCCATTTACAGCAAATGTATATGCCTGTCTGAGTACAACGAATTCCAAACAGATACATTACTGTGACCCGTAAAACTACTTCAATAACTTATTTACTGTAACTTTGGGTGACATTGTCACAGATTAATAGTTTTGTAAAAGGTTTAGGTGCATCAGGTCATCACATTGTTCTTGAAGGTATTTTTTTTGGTCAGATATGTGATGGTGGTGTGTACTGAATGACCATTGCAATTCCTTGATGTCCATTATTCTGTCTGCACATTGTTAGGACATAAAATGAGTGGGTGAACACCAGAATAGTTGGGGAAATTTAAGGCAAATCTAATTTGCATATTTTGCACCTAAACTTTTTAACCTGAAAACTTGAAAGACAAGATTTAAATGAAACATAAATGTGACCAGTTTAAAAAAAGGATGAAGTTTAAAATGCAGATGGGAATAAGAATTTAAATGCTGTAATCTCTGAAGAGAACCAGCAATCAAAGTCTAATATCCTCATATTGTGCCAGATAATGAAATATTAAGCTGGAGATAATAAGATTTCTTTCCACTGGATAGTCTTCAGCATAGTTAAACCTATGAATGAACAGCTGAAGTGTTTTATATAAGCAAAAGGTTATATGTCAAGGATTCTGAGGACTGGAAAAAAAAAAAAAAAACCAGCCCATTTGCTACAAACTCACATCACTCATTCTCTTTTAAAATTGTGCCACAATTAAATGCATTTCAATAAAGATAACTTCACTGGTGTGCACTGATGGGGACAGGGGATGCAGTGGACACTTTTTATCCAGCTTCCCAAAGGAAACAAAGGCTATGTAATGGTGCTCTTTGTGTGTACGCATCTACACCTTCATCTTCCCCAGTAAATGTGAATATTTCCATCAAGTTTGACAAAAAGGCAGAGATCTTAAAGACAGTAAAGTCCTGAAAACCTTCACAAAACTGGGAAAGCTAATAGGGAGATATATTAGCAGCCTCCGACTGAAGGAATGGATGTGGATGAGTCACCTCCATCAGCCTATGACAAGCCAACACTACCACAAAAAGCCAGGGAAAACCAAACAAAATCCATCCCACCACCCATGGAGTTGCCAGCTCTTTAACATGCCAGTGAGGCACAAGAATGCTGGCAAGGTAATTCCTGCCCTGACAGTCTATGGCATTGGATTTCTGTGGTCATTTGCCAAGGGGTTTTATATTTAGAACTACAAGGAGGGGATGAGTCCACTATGGAGCAGAAAGAATAAAAATGAGCTTTACACTGCAAGAAGTTCAAAAGAGAAATATTTCTTCTGGGGTCTTACAGAACCCTATGAGGCAAGCACAACTCAGTGAAACACAGCTCCCTGCCTCCTTAAACTTCATGTGGAAATCTAAGACAGTCATCTTAGTAAGAGCTTTAAAATCAAAACAGGAATCACACAAACAACCCTTGTGGATCAATTCAAATGTCTATGGAGTGAGTTGTGGAAGAGGCCCTTGCAGAAGAACATAGATGAGGACATAAGCAGAGAACCCCACTTCCTCTGGGACTTCCTCCCACCTTCCTGCACTGTAGACACTTGCATCCAACAGGCTACAAGCGGGCCTTTGCATTTAATAGCTGCCACTGCTACATTTTCTTCCAATGTCTTCAGTGTCCTTTTTTCCTGATCTTCCTTTTTGACAGATGTTTGCTCACTTTTACAAAACTGTTATAGATGTTTTGCCAATTTTCAAAAATGCCTTTGAAACCACAAATCATCAGTGCTATAACAGTGTGCTTAGCAACCTGTTGTACAATGAATGAAAAGAGAACAATATTTCACGCTATTTTTCAAAGTGTGTTAAATTGTTAACACAATGAGATGAACAGTGTTTATTGATGGAAGAGTTTTTGAATGTATGTGCTCTTTTACACATTTATGAATGCCCATGTCCCCTTTAACTAATACAAATATTCATAGCACATCTCTGCCTCATCACGAACTACAATTGCCCATCAATTAATCTCTTTTCTTCATCTGTATTTTTGCATGATCCCTTTTGTAGACAAATTGTGGAGAAGCAGATTTTGTAATAAAACCAACAACAAAGTGAAGAACAATAGGAGGTAGGTGGAGTTTTGTTTTTAAAAAGGAAAAGAAAAAGGAAGATTTTATAAGCTGAATGGAGAGGCATCTCTGAAGTGCAGTTTGGCAATCAACCCACCAAACCACTGTGGCATGCAACATCAGACAGGGATAGTTGCTAGTATTTTTCCCTCCTCTCCCCCTTTTTTTTTAACTTCTGCTAAACTTTTTTAAAAGCAGGATCTCACAGAAGTATTATTCCCTAAAATATTAGCAAAACTGCTGTAGAAAACGTGCATAGAGAGTGTATATTTACACTTGTAGCTGAAGTACATTTCCAGCAAAGGCAAAGCCAGGCTCTCTTGGGGACATACTTGGTCTCTGCAAAACAGTGAATATGTTGGGATTGTTCTTGTCTTTCTAAAATAAACCACAGTGCTGCATAAAGAATGTGGCAGATGGTTACTTCCTAATCTGCACATGAAATATCTTCCAGTTACAGAATTTGTTGCTTAATGTCTCAAAGTCCATATTAATTATACACACTAACAGAGAGGCAGTACTGAAAATGACTGGATCTGGTTGTTAGTCTGCACAGTCTTCAATGTGGAGTTAAATTGTTGTTCCTCATAAAGCAGCTGAAAAGCTTAGACAATGAAATTTTGCCAGATGGTTGTTGATAACACAAGATGTTGGGCTGCTTTTTCTGCTGCAAATGACCAGGGAAAAAGCAGGTCGTAAAATCTCCCATGGGTTTGAGGATTTGGGATTTTTTTAAGCATGGGATAGAATTTGTGCTTGGTTTTGAGGTGTCAACAAGGTCTCCTAAGTACCTTATGAGACTTCAAAATAAGCTATAGGTGGTATTGATTGTCATACAAGCTCTGTCCTGATCTTCTGCCAGGGCTAAATACTCAATAGCTTACTATCAGTCACTGAACTGCAAGAAAATATGTTTTCAATACACTCATTAAGAAATCAGGTTAATTACACACCCACACTCTCATGAAGCCTCAAACTTGCCATAAAGAAACCAGTTATTTTATGAGGCTGAAAGGAAGAAAAATACCATGGCAACTTTCCTGTGCTATTTAATCACATTTACTGAAATTTTATCAGGTGCTTTTGAAGTAAAATGACAGGAAATAATCTATAAAAAATAATGCGCTTTTAAATACAGAGACCTTGAATTTGAGTGTAAAAGGAAACCAAATCTCTAATTTAGTGGAACCAGTATGATTAAAAATAATTACATTTGTAAAGTGAACATTTGGAGAAAAAATGATTAATGTGCTCAATAATAACATCCACCTAATTTGTATAATGAGCATTTTCATCTAAAGCAATGTTTCCATTCAGGATATGAAGAGATTTAAAAGGAAATAACTTAGTTAGCATCATCTACCCATATTTATATCAGCATCCTGACTCTGAGTATGTCACGGCTTTGCAGCTCTGTTTGCCATTTGGTCTTTACAAAAAAACCCCAAGAAGAACCACTTGTAATTAATTTTTTTAATTTATAAACTCACATACACGCCATGAAACATTAATTGTGGCAAATCAAAAGAAGTACTAGACATTTAAATACTGATAGCTCGCCATGTCAGCAAAAGCACGGAAGTCAGCAATCTATATGGATATAAATTAATATTCATTAGAGCTTTATTAACTTTCCCTGATAAGAACCTCAGAAAATATTATTTTGTCTTTCTCTTTGTGGTTATAACTTTAGATTGTCAGCTTGTTTTTGCTCCATCCCAGACTGCCCCCTCTCTTTTTCTATGAAGGGGTTGCTCATTATTTTCATTGTAGTGCATGATAGACGATGATGAGCTGGAGCACTACAGCTCTTTGAGTTAGCTTCCTAACAGGATACAAAATGAGGAGTCATTTAATTTAAAGAAAAAGAGGTGTTGTTGCTTAGAACATGCCTCAAAAAACTTGCAGCATGAGACCTTCACAGCGCCTAGAAAGCCCTAAGGGCTCCATAGCTGGTTAGGATCGACACCACCCAGCACAGACACTGCAGAGGGTCTCAGAGACCCCCTGCTACCCTTCCAGATCCTGAGAGGTGCTGCATGTGGCACACTAGTCTCAGAAATACAGCACCATGCTTCACCTGAGAGTTTATTCATGCTTTCCAGGCTCCCTGTCTCTATATCTCATCCTTCCTCCTGCTGGAAATAAAGCAAGAAGTGTCTGAAGGAGTTTTCCAGGAAAGCAGCCACTTAACTCATTAAAGTTTGTCCTCATGAAGTCTTAGCGATTTATCAGTTCCCATGAGCTGCTTAAGAGAGTAGCTAAGAACGTACATTAAACCCTCAAAATTTATCCAAGTATGGTGGGCAAGGAGGAAGGGTGATCCAGAGAACAGATATAGGTCAACTCTAGCTCTAACTTTAAAATTCTTTTCTACTCCCTATAATTTAACCGTTCCTTATAGGGTGTGTCTCTGTTCTAGTTCATTGCATTTCAAGTCAAATTCAAGAGAAGTTCCACAGGAAAACAGAACCTCATTTATATTACTCCTCTAATGCAGTGGTTGTTTAGAATAACTTCATTTCTATTCACTCCTTAACAGTTTTTCAAACAAAATATGTTTTCCATTTGCTAGCTAACTGAATGGAGAGGAAAAGAAAACAGTTCACATTCAATCCAAATTACTGTAAGGCATCAAAAATGAGAATTCTGTTCTCAGTTCTAGTTTTTCAAGGAGACTTCAACAGGAATTTTAAAAAAGGAAAAGGTAATTTCCACAAACTTTCTTTAAGTGTGTCACGTTCTGTTTTCTGAATGCTTAATAAGACTTTCAAGCTTGCAGACTTATTAAACAAGACAAGGACATTGAATTTCTCCTGTATCTCTAGCCTTGTCTATGCCAGAAAAGTTTAAATTTTTATGTTGCCTGACTAAGCTGGTTATAACTGTCTGTGCTCCCAGCACTGAAAGACTGAGAGTGTACAAAAGAGTTGCAAAAACATAATCAAATATTTTATGTGTTAGATGCCCAAGGTCAAGGGTGCAAATCCCTTAGTCTGTGTGGTGCATCAATGGAAAATTAATGGGGCTGTTAAATGTTAAGAGGTGTTTTAGTCACATTATTATGCCTGGTAGCAGGGCACAGGGCTGAGATGCTGTTGAGGGCAAAGCAGATGATCTAATAAAACAACCTTGCAAGGAGGTCTCCTTCCTCATCTGAGGGGCAACAATCTGCCACAGTAGAGGTGGGGAATTTCTTCCACAGAGATTGTATCCTTTACGTGTACTGCAAGATAAACAGGAGTGCTTGTTGCTACAGCAGCCACCAAAGTTTCTTCCCCTTTTCTTTACACTACCCTTGCACAAGGAGAGAGGAGAAAATCCAGCCCCTACAGTTCTCAGTTTCTGCTGCTGCTTTGCAAGTACAGTTCCCTTTAAGGAAAAAAGGTCAGCCGGGATAGGAAAGCAGACTGTCATTTCTAAGGTAAGACAACTAAGAATCTGTCATGACCATTATTCAACTAATCAGAGATAACATCAACGACCTCATTCTGTCAAAAAATATGTACAACAATGACCTCTTCCTTTATCAGGAACAATGGAATGCGACAGCACAGCCATTATTACTGTGTAGATAAGAAAGCACTCCCCTGCTGCTCCCCTGAACAGTAATGTGTGCCCATAGCTTTTTCTAATGTCTCCCATTTCTCATGCCTGGCATATTTTGATTCTGATAATAATAATCCATTTAAACATCCTTGTAAAAATTTGCAGATTTACCTCACTAATGAGAATAATTGTTGGTGGTGTGGTACGGTGTGAATTTGGGGAGGGCTGGAAACCCCATTTACTTAGGAAAGGACAGATGGCAAATGTGGTCTGGTTGCAGTTTAGCTGGGAAACCTGAACACAGACTAATTGAACCATCGTGTTGTACAAACTTCTCAGATAATTGGTAGTGGCTTAAAGCTTTATTATTCCAGTTCAGAGTCCATGACCTGCATTACTAAAGTGATTAATAAATTTTAAGCCGTTTTAATAAATTTGCAAGGACCATTGTAGTTTTACAGGCTTATGCTCTGCATAAAGTCAGGCCAAAGATCAATACCAAATAATCTCTGCATTGACCCTGTAATTTCTGACTGAGCACTAGGAGTTGCTTTAGAGGGATGCCACAGAAAGATCGCTCACCCCAGCTTGAGGTTAGCTGTTCCTTCCCTGTTAAACATTTCCACTTTATTTATATACTCGTTTTGGCCAGGTTCATTTTCCAGCCAATTATTTTCATGATGCCTTTTTTTCCCCTAGAGATTTCTGGTATCAAAAATCCCTGCTGCACTTCTCCCTGAGTCTAAAGCCTTTTTGCAGCTCTTGTTTGTGAGGAGCTAAGTGGCAAGGACTTTATGTGAAATCAATGAACCCCAAATTACCTTCTGTTTTTCTTTTTAACCCTTTAGTGGACAGAAAAATAACTGGAAGGCTGAGAAGCAAGAGGCATGTGCAAAGAAGAATCCCTTCATGTGTTTTAAATTAAATTCTTTAATGCCATTCTCATTAAAAAACTTTTTCCTGCCAAATGCTGTTTGATTATGACTTCAAACTGCCAGCATTAATGATGAATAACTTTTCTGCAAGGTATTTACACGTTGCCTTGTCACTGCCACAGACAGCAATTTTATCAAGGGTGAGAGAAAGAAAGAGGGAAAACTTGGGGAGTGAATTCACAAACTGGGACTCTGTACTCCCTGCAGATGATCATGTGACATTGCAGGACAAATGCTTTCAGCCTGTGGCCCAGGAAAACATCCCTGTGCCCTGTTACAATGATTTGACGCAGGCAGGTTTTTGCAGAACTCATCGTCTCACATTCTGTTGGCTGCGACTCTTGCAATGCTCAGCTCCTCTCCTGAGACATCATTTTATGACACAATCCACACCATGTACCCAGTAGGAACCACCGTGTGCATTCCTGGATGTATAACCTCGTGCTGACTGTGCTATAGGGGCAGTTCAAACTATGGCACCACACAGTCTCACAGCACCCATGCAGTGGGATTTTGCCCATTACTATTTTTCATTCTACTAATTCCACAACTTTAGTTTTTTTTTTTTTTTTTTTGTCAGAGATTGAACAGTTTCTTCCAGACTACAGAAACAGATATTGTAGACTAACCATTCCAATCAGATTCCTGGGAGACCTGTCAGATATGTGATCATTTTGTTGCTGACTCCCTGTTTACCAATGCTTTTGGGTATCACTTGCAATTGGTTCAATACTAGAGATGTGAGAGGAATGAGATGAATGTACACATTTTGCAGCAATCTACAGACATGCTGACATCAGGTATAACCATGTTCAGGCTCACTCGCAAATGCAGACTCACACTTCTTCACGATGCTAGCAGTTCATTTCATCCCAAAATCCAAAGTTCTCTGAATCGGGAGAGCCAAGGTCACACTGAGCAGGGCGTGGCCAAGTAAGGAACAGCTCAGCTCACTGTACTTTGAACTACAACCCTATTCAAACCAGTAGTGTGGACAGAAGTATAAATCTTGGGACTTCATGTGCTCATGCCCACTCTCACACCTGCAGCCAGGCACCCAGGGATGCACCTTCCTGACATGCTCCTGCCTTTCCCTTACCTCTCTCCTCCCTTCAGCACCTACTATGCCAAATCCCAACATCCCAACAAAGGCAGCATGCAGGCTTTCCTTCTGTTTTTACCCCTAGGAGGCCTTGTAACAAATGCTTACAAAGCATATCTACTGATGAGTTCAGGCCTTGACTATCCCCCAAAAACGTGCTCACAGAGGAAAAACTGTCAGTCACTTGTGAATTCAAAGATACAGGTTCAATCTGTGTTTTATACTAAAAGTTTCCTGTTTAAGCTGCACAAGATTAAGCACTGCTTGGAAGGCTAGACAGGAACTGAGATAAAGCCATTACAAATGCCCAAATAATTTTCTTTCGCACCAATTATAAAGCTCTGTGCCAACGTGCAGTAACAACAGGTTGCCAATTACGCACATTTAAACGCTGAGCAGAAATTGAGGATATGTACTCTACAAGGCTGGAGGTAGAAAGGAATGGTGAATACACAGGCTGTGTGTGCTGCTGGCACGATTTGTTTCAAGTACATTGGATAGAAGCAATGCGTACTTATGGAAGTCACAGTGGGCCCTGCTGCCCTGAGAATCTGTGAATCAATCAAATATCTGGACAGTGCTTTCTTGGTTGTTGCACTGTGGGTGCAACTTCAGAGCAGTTTCCTTAAATTTGGCTTGGCTAAGCAGAGGCAAGAAGTCCCCCTCCATGGAAAAGCAAGGGATAGATGGAGAGTTGGATGGGCAGAAAGAATTCTGGCTGGAGGGTGAGTGCACATTGGTATAATGTACATTTGTACATATGTTATTCATTTTACTGCTACCCTTTAAGCTGAATACATTTGGAACACCAGCTATGTACCACCACAAGCCATGTGGAGTAAATTCTAAAGAAGGGAATTAAAAATGCAGTTAATTTTTCCATGGGTTAGAGCTAGATTTTACTTGCTATACACATTCCCAAGGAGACTCATTTGAGAGAACTAATGAAACATTAATGCCTGCAAAAGATTTTTAAGAGTGGTACTTTAGGAACTATTTGGCTTTGATGAAAGGTTTGACTGCCTGATAACCCTAGAGCCTGCAGTTATAGTACAATATTTATAAATGGAAGAGACATTTACAGCCTCATAAAAGCTTCTGTTTATTGTTATCAAATTGCAGTGTTGCACTGAAACATTAATATGTAGCTTAACTTGTTTCTTGTAGCTTTGTTATGTGAACAGATGAAGTAGCTGAGCAAGCATAATGGAGAGAAAACTAGCAAATGCCAAGTGACAGGGACAGTGCATGACAATGAGAGAAGACAATCCAAACACTGCTACCAAGTCTGTCGCCTGCCTTTGGCTCTTGAGATACCCAGCTCAAAAGCAAAGACAGTGCAATGTTTCCTGTGAACAAGAATTGCTTTACACTAACTGAATACTCTGATGTTCTAGGACACAGCACAGATCACAAATCTTGCTTAAACAGGTCTGATCAGAGTACCGGGGAGTAAATGGGCTAATATGTTCTCCTGGACATCCTCCTGCTTAGCAGAAATCCATTCCTTTCTCCCTTGGATCCTGCAATGGCTTGCTCTGGAATCCTGTTCTGCTCCTGCATGTACAACTACAGGGACTGAATAAACCTGCAAGAAACAGCATCTTGTTTGACTGAGTAGACTCATATCTTGATCCTGAAATGTGTAGGGTTCTGTGTGGGAGCTGGGTGGTGAGCTGTCCTGGATATCTTTGAAAATTTCTAGTGCTCAGGCAAGTTTTGACTCTGAACTCAATACCTCGGGAATGCAGCAATCAACACAGCAGGACAATGGAAGGAGGATGTGGCTGTGAAAACTTTTGTTGCCCCTGTTCCACCTGGTTAAGTGGCACATTTGACACAGAGCAGCAGCCTCTGTACAGCTGCTGGCGGATCAGAAATAGCACGATACTTTATTTTCCTCTCTGATGGGTATATATACACTCATGGCAGGCTCTGAACAAATGTATTTCAATTTAAAACATTACGAGTTCATAAAGGATTGCAGAACTGACATTGATGCTTTTATTGTCAAATCATTTCAGCACATAACCTCTCTCCTTCAAAGAAAGCCTTGAGCAAATAGACCTTGCAATGAGATGTGAAGGTTCATCAGTGTAGTCCTTGTCTGTCTAAAACTGACAGAGCAATGCTACAGCGGCCGCTTCTTCATTTGAGATCCCCAAGGTGGCTTCTGGAAGCTGTAGTTCTTTGCCCTGCTTGTGGCCCAAAATCCTACAATGAACTACATCTTCCCTAAAGCACTACATCTATTTTGGTGTCAGGCTGTGAGGTACAGCGCAGTTACAAGCATTTTAGCACAGTGCACCTTGGAAATACCAGTACTTCGGAGACTCTGCCTCGAGGAGATGGAAAGGGCTGGAAATACAAGCTGCCAGAAGAATGTACACCCTAGCCTCTTATTCATAGATCCACAGGTCCCTAAAGTTCAAGTATTGAAAGCGACCTGAAACAGACTTTTCAGCTTTGCCACTGGAAAGAAAATGCCTTTAACAATGCAGCAGGAATCATTTTTTACGCTAAAATATCTTTTGGATAATAATTTCTTGTCCAGCTCTATGAATTCCTAAGAAACCAGTCTTCCTAAATCCCACAAGTACTTTGGAAACCCTCATTTTATTTTTTTTTTCTATCCACTGAGAACGAGAATCTGGTGTTCCATATTTCAATCCCCTTTTTTTTTTTTTTTTTGTTACAACCTGTTAGGCAGAACATCAGTGAGACACTATAAAGGTCCTCAAGGTCTTTTCATCATATACATACAGCTGGCACACACTGTGGGAGGGCTTCATGTTCCATCCTCAACACCCTGGGTTGCAAAGAGCAGCAGTGTCCTACAGACCAGAGGTGCACCACGCTGCAGAAGTGCTTCATGTGGCTATGCACGTTAAGAGTTGAGCAAGAGAATCATGGAATATTGCAGGCATCAAAGTCTTCCACAGGCTAATGGCAAGAAAATAACAAGAGGGAGAAAAAAAAAAAAAAACAAAACCAAAAAACCCCCAAAAACTCCTAACTTTTCTTTATGGAAGGACAGAGGTCCTAGGAACACTGTGAATATACATGCGAGTATACATAACTGCTGAGCTGCCTGAGGGTTGCACCTGGCTAAAACAGAAGGGCTTAATCACTGGTCTTCATTTACAAATTACAAATGCAACTAGACTTGGTGAGGAACCTGCAGAAGCACTACCACACACCAATGGGTCCCAGAAAGGATGTGGATGATTGGAATGGGTGATCAGATTTGTAGGACAAGAGGAAATAAGGCCAGAAGAAACTCTACTTATTGTCTATCCATCTTCCCATCCATCTTACATGCCTCCGCAACTATGAAATGTTTATTTTACATGCTTGTCTTCATATTTAAGTCTTAGTACCTTTTCTTTCTTTCCTTAGGAATCTACAGACTTTATATGAGCCATTAACAATAAAGAAGGAAAATATTCTTTTGGCAATGGTAATGCAGACACATAAATCTTCGCTGCTTTTTCAATTCATGCACTGCATTCTTCAGACTTGCTCCCTGCTGAAACCAGCATGATAACTGCAAATTTAAAATTGGCTCTTAATTTGAAGACCTTTGAGTTTTGGTGCTTCAGACTCGCATTTTCAAACTTCGTGACATTTTACCAAGGCCAGCAGGGTTATTTAAATTTATTTTTCATTATCAGGAAAAGAGCCTTCTGTATATTTGTCATGATTAATTTGAACACAAGTCCTTGAAACAAAAGAAATGTAAGGGCAGTGCTTTTAACTTTAAAGTTTTAGTACTAAGCAGTTTTTCATAACGGAAAACTTTCGTGATGCATGGTATCTTTTCTGCAGCTTACTGGAGAATTTTAGGAAAATGGAGATGCAAGCTCTATGGGTCATTGTCCATGTAAAAGGACATATCTCTGATCATCTCACCCCCCCCCCCCCCCACCATCTTGATCATTTTTGTTTCTGCGGGTGTGC